>MU105976.1:192071-212629 GCA_012274485.2 Sinapis alba | reverse complement strand
GGCATCATCAAGACCAAGAAGACACGAAGAGTTCTGTTGATAAAGATAACTTGGAATTGATGAATAAGGTAAGATTGCTTGAAAAAGCTGTTGAGAAAGAGAGATTGGCTCGATGTGCTTTAATCGTGGAATTGGAGGAAGAAAGAGCAGCTTCAGCGTCAGCAGCTGATGAAGCTATGGCTATGATTCTGAGGTTACAAGCTGACAAAGCTTCACTTGAAATGGAAGAAAATCAATATGAGAGAATGATCGAGGAGAAATTTGCATATGACGAGGAAGAGATGAATATTCTCAAGGAGATTTTATTCAAAGGGTAAAGTAGTCAAGAACAAAATCGCAGCTTGTATAAAACTGTCGTTTATGATGATTTATTCAAAAGGGAGAGGAAAAAGCATTTTCTTGAGAAGGAACTTGAGACTTACAAGCACAATGATGATGATGATGATGATCGAGAACCGATTTTGTATGATGTCCATGTCATTGAAGATGATAATAACGCTAAGATGCAAGATGTAACGCAGTAGAACACAAAGTCAAGGACAGTGATGATCAGGTGAAGCAAATGGATGATTTATTGAAGGATCATGATTCATCAACGTAACTTTCTTAATAATCTTTTCTGTTGGTTGTAATATCTTTGCTTTCTTGCTGACTCTTTTTTCTGCAATGTGGTTTGGCTAGAATTTATGTGTAACTTTGTGAATATCAATGTAGAACTTTGTGACATCTGTAAAATGCATCAAATGATATTAAGATCGCTTTGATTTGTATTAACAAAACAACTGAGTATTGAAAACAGAGAGGGTCTCTGCCATAACACTAACAAAACTAAGGCAAAGGTTATTAGATCTGAAAATATTTGTCGGTTACAAATAAGGAAATAAACGGTGGAAACTAGCCGGTCCTCGGAAAGCTGGTCGGTCCTCGGAAAGCTGGCCGGGAAAAGTACAAGTCGGCAAGAATGTAAAGACAATAAACCCTTAGTCTAGCCGCCAAGTATGAGTGGAAAATGTGTTGATTCCCATTTCGTTGTCCTCTCCTCTGCTTATATACAAGACTTGTCTTTGCCTCTGCCCTAGGTTAGTTTGCCCTAATGGGTTTTAACTCGCCGGGCCAAGCAATCGGCCCAACAAGCCAAGTGTCTAAGCCGGATGATTTTAGTCGCTCCTCTTAGTCGGCTAAAAGCAGTCTTGAGCCAAGCTGATGCACCCACTCTCGCCGAGCCGGTGCTCCAAATACGATGGGCCAGACCTGCTATCTCATGGGCCTTGTGGAAGGATGCAATTCACCTCCTACAATAAAGTCTTCCAGTTCACTTGTGAGTGGCATAGCCGATCTTAGTGAATTAGTCGGTAAGGTGAAATTTCAAAGCAACCAACAACGAGTGAAAGTACAAAGCCCAAATATCTGGACTCACACTCGCACTAGAAATGGGGGTAGAGAACGTCCATGTCTTCAGCGACTTTCAGCTGATCTCCAATCAGATTCAAGGAGAGTATGAAGCAAACGACGTCAGCATTATCAAGTACCTGGCTATAGCCAAGCGTATGATCAAGAAGTTCCAAAGTTGTAAGATTACTCAAATTCCCCCAGAGTATAATTCACATGCCAATGCTTTTGCCAATCTGGGGTCCGCCCTAGAAACAAAGACCGAAATGAGTATACCCTTGCTAGTTCTCAAGTGGCCCGCAATAGAGGAGGAAATCGCACTTGCGGGAATCTCGGCCATTGAAGAAGAACGACCTGGATGACTCCCCTCATTAAATACCTAAAAGGATATTCTACATGACGACGGAAATGAAGGCAGAAGGATCAAGAAACAAGCAACCAGATATTGTCTATACCAAGGGAGGCTGTTTAGAAGATCCATCTCTGGTCCTTACCTGCCATGTATCACGCCGAGCCAGGCTAAGATGACACTCGAGGAATTGCATGAAGGAGTATGCGGATCCCATTTCAACGGTCACAATTTGGTACTTCGAGCTAGAAGGGCGGGATACAACTGAACAACAATGGTGGAAGACGTAAATAGGCAAGCAAAACAATGCGATCAATATTAAAGAGACATTCCCAAGTCTCCAAACTTCCTCTGGAGAACCTGAAGTCAATAAGCTCCCCCTATCCATTTAGGAAATGGGGCATGGACATAGTAGGAAAGTTACCAGTGGCACCGGGGCAAAAAGTTTTCCTCCTCGTGGTAAATGACTACTTCTACAAATGGGAAGCGCACCTCCTTTTTCCTATAAATAGCCGACTCCCCCTTCATTCTCGCCATTCTTCTCTACATTTTCAGGTTCTCTCTCTCTCTACTTCTCTACTTATTTCTCTATAATTTCTGTAGTAGCCTAGGTTGCATCTGTTGGTCATGAGATGTTGTCGTACATGTGGAAACCAAAATTCGCACCGTCTATTTCCGTTAATCAGAAGAAATTTAGGAAACCCTAGCTTTCCATGAGGTCCCAGATTTATGCTTAGCCTAACGTCAAGCAACCAAACAATCAATACAAACGAAACAGCAAATCGTAAAAAGAGAAACATAGAAGAGAGAGAAAAAGAGATATTTATTCTGAGTCTACGTAAGAGCGTTAATAACAAAAAAAAGCCTCGGCCGCAAGAGCTGTCGCTGAGTTTCCTAGTTCTAACAACCAAAGACTTAGAAAACCTAATTGCGATGCTACTCTATAGCAAAAACGGAAAGTTTCCTAAATTGCTCTAAGAGCTGGTTTGCAGAGAAAATCGTGTGTGTTGTCTTGTGTCTTGACTCTTGTATATATACTCCTCCAAGGTCGATTGCGTCTTTCCCGTTATACTCCCGATCTGAGTTTCTCATTTGCGGAAGTTTTCTTTTTTTTCTTCTCAATCTTCATGCTTATCCATAAATTTGACATTTATCTCTTTTCCATTTATCTCTTTGGAAAACAAGTAAACCGTCATAACGAATGGGCCTCTTTCTCATCTAGTGTTTGTAAGTGGACCGTTGCCATGTTTGGATCCTTTTTGGGTCATTTTCTGACTTGGCCATTTTACGATTTCTTTCGGAGAAACAACCGTTTATACGAGGCTAACTATCATTTTCTACGAGATAATGGGTAAGTGGATGCATGGTCTTGACGTTGGTGTTTAGTTAAACGTCTGTCACATCATACGGACATTTTACTCAGATTTTTACGAAAGACGAGTCTTACGGTTTTTATCGTAAAAATCTAACGGCAAGTGCAATCAAGACGAAACAAAAGCTCATTTGATCAGAAATTCGGGAGTGAATGCACTTCTTGTCCTTGGATAGGAAATATCCAATCCATGACATGTCCCTGCCCTAGGACAGGTTGGACTGATATGTGGATCGTCCCCGCCCTAGGGCGGGATGGTCTTTGGTGTAATGTCCCCGCCCTAGGGCGGGGTGGTTTGTCAAAAAAGTCCCTACCCTAGGGTGGGGTGGATAGTCTAAGCCATCCCCGCCCAGGGCGGGGTGATCCTTGAACAACATCTTCGCCCTAGGGCGGGGTGGTTGGTCCCGGTTCGTCCACGCCCAGGGCGGGGTAATCCTTGGACTATGTCCCCGCCCTAGGGCGGGGTGGTTTGTCTCGGTTCATCCTCACCCAAGGCGGGGTGATCCCTGGACAACGTCCCCCCTAGGGCGAGGTGGTTGGTCTTGGTTCGTTCCTGCCTAGGGCGGGGTGATCCTTTGACAATGTCCCCGCCCTAAGGCGGGGTGGTTGGTCTTGATTTGTCCCCGCCTAGGGCGGGTGATCCTTGGAAAACATACCCGCCTTAGGATGGGGTGTTTGGTCGCGGTTCGTCCCCTCCCAGGGCGGGGTGATCCTTGGACAACATCCCCGCCCTAGGGCGGGGTGGTTCTTTCAAGCAACGTCCCTTCCCTTTGGAGGGGTTTTTTGGTTCGTAAAACGTTCCTGCCCTTGGACGGAGTTGGATGTTGTTCCAAGGCACATTGCCTAATCTTTTCCGAATTTATCTCGAAAGGTTCTTACGAAGAGTTTGACGGAAATGTTTAGTGCTGACTTTAAGACCAACGTTTTGGGTTTTTAAGAGACTCAAGAAAGATCGGGTAAACTTTGTCAAGGGAAACTTCTTTGAGTTTAAGACATTTTTTTACTTAATGATCGGATACTTTTTAGTGTGGTGGTTTACAGGCATTGATTCTGTCGTAACTGGTTTTGACCCCAACAATTAGCCTCCAGCTTGCTAGAATCGTTGTGACATTTTTGCGAGACGTTAGGTATGTAAGGAAAGTTAGGTGGAATTTAATGGTTGAGAAGACCAAAGGCAACAACTATAGTAACTTTCCAATTTCTATAAGTGTGTGGAGTACATTTTCAAGTTTTTCACTTGCTCACTTCCACAAGATAATTTCTCTAAGGTAGAAACCTTCTCTCTTTTCTCTATCTCTTTGTTTAAACATGTCTATGAACCAGAGAGATTTAGAGAATCCTCTTCCCTCCATGTTCAACCCACACAATTTGTATGTTAGGGAAGGTGGGATTATCCCCAAACCTGAGTTTCTTACTCATTCCATCGTTCCGAAGGAAGCTGAAACGTATTGGAACATGACCTGTGGGATGGAACCACCTCCTCCTGAGTTGTGGTGTCTTACTAGGCCGAAGGGTCGAGAGGATCCCAGTGGACCGAGCAGAAGCATCCTCTCATTCCTCCGGACTATTAGGCGATTCTGCAAAGTTCCTGAAGAAGTTGAGTTTCGACTTCCCGTAGACAGTGATAGAGTTTCGTCAATTCTAAAAAACAAAGTTTCTTCTGTTAATTCTAGATATTGGTTCTGTCATATGACCGATTTGGACCCCAACATCCATGTATCGGTCGATACTACTCGATCTTGAGTATCTCTCGACACCATTATATTCTCGATCGATACTCATCGCAGAGACAGGTTACCCGATTCCTTGTTACATATATTTTTACTTATTATTTATTTTTCTTTCTGATGTTGGGCTAAATAACATTGGGGACAGTGTTGTTTAATTCTGGGGGGGGGTTACTTATATTGGGTTCTTTTTTTATTTATTTTTAATCCTAAAAGTTTTATTGAGTTAAGAAAGGGTTAATGATAAATTTTCGGTTTTTATCTACTATCTAATCACTCTTTCGCACCATTCATTGAGGATGTTGACTGCAGGGTATACTGAATGTAAATGCCTAAGATGATCACCTGCTGTAACATCCATGCTGAGCTAAGGAAGTCTGGAGAAACAAACGCTGATCTCCAACCTTAATCTACTCAACTGCTTGTTCACTGGATCAGATTACTCCTTCAAGTCTGGATGGTAAAAGTCTGTAATTCTAGTTCCCCACTCTCATTCTTTTCAGCATCTATAGAAGAAAAAAAGATTGAGATGACTTCTTGCGGTTTAGAGGGGTAAGAAAATTTCCTATGACCTTATTATTCTACTCTAATGGAATGATCACACATTGTTGGAAGCGAGGGGTAGGTGTTGGGGTCAAAATCGGTGATGGCAAAATCAACGGCTAAAATCCTCCGAGAAATTGTTCCTTAAGCATATATGAGTTGGAAATGTCAAAGAAACTATACATCATAAGCCAAATCAATTTTCATAAGGATACAAGAACAAACTTCATATATTTAATCTCGGACAAGGAATAAAAGAATTTCATTCCAAGCTTGAAAATATCGGAAAAACGTTCTTGCGGAAGGTTTTTACGATAAATGAAGACTGGCCTCGCCAGCAGGCGATAGGAATCCCCAGAAAGGGAGAAATCTCGAAATCAACATTCATGATTACTACTGTTAAGGAACTTTCTCGAAATAATTTCAGAAAAGTCCTAAGTAGCAAACTCTGAAACAACGAGTCCTCAAATAACGATTGTTCGATCTCTTAGCAAAGAACTTCTGAATGGTCGATGAAACAACAAAAAATCAATCCCAAAACTTTCCCTCTGTCCAAGTTGCCAGCAAGCGACCAGGATTGGCCAATCCAGGTCGCCAGCAGGAGATTAAGACTAAGCTTGTCCAGGTCCCCAGCAGGCGACTAAGACTCAGCTTGTCCAGGTCGCCAGCAGGCGACTAGGACTCGGCTCGACCACAATCCAGCCCTTCAAGGTTGCCAGCTGGAGACTAGGACCTGGCCGGTCCGGTTTGCCAGCAGGCAACCACGATCCATTCTGTCCAACTCACCTGATGGCTAGTTGGGTTGTGTCCGACTAACTCGCCAACGGGCGATTTAGGTTAGGTCCGACCAACTCACCATCAGGCGAGTTGATGGCGAGTTGGATAGTATTTTTCCAACTCGCCATCAGGCTAGTCGGGACTGTCCAACTCGCCATCAGACGAGTCAGGATCGTCCAACTCCCCGTCAGGCGAGTTGGGTCGTGTTCGTCTAACTTGCCATCATGATAGTTGGGCCATGACCGTCCAACTCCCCATCAGGCGAGTTAGGTCGTGTCAGTACAACTCGCCATCAGGCGAGTTGGGTCGGATCATTCCAACTCGCCATCAGAAGAGTTGGGTCGTGTCCATCCAACTTGCCATCAGGCGAGTTGGGTCGGATCTTTCCAACTCGCCATCAAGCGACCAACACCCCCTTTTGGGCATTGACCAAACTGTCTCTTGTTTCGTTTCAATTGGAGTTACCGTTAAACTTTACAAAGACTTGTTTACTCGTATGAGTTAGAATCAATCGTATAAAACGATAATGGTTAACTAAGTACTATAGTTATCCCGACTATATGATTGGTTTTCACTAAACCGACGTCATACCAAAGATGATTTCTCAAAGAAATTGTAAAAACACTTAAGTCGAAAGACGGCCCAAAAAAGTCTAAAACGTGTAAAAGCTCACTTACCATTTTGGACGAGAATGAGCCCAAAAATACTATGATCGTCTATTTGATATTCGCAAAAAAAGATAAATGTCAAGTTTCCAAGATAATCACGAAGATCAAAAGTATAAGGAAGATTTCCGCAAAGAGATAGACTCGAATCGGGGACAGAAAAGGAAAGACGGCCAACCTTGGAGGCATATGTAATAGGAACCAAGGCAACGAGTACACAGACGATTCTCTTTAGACTCTTAGACTATCTTCACTTAGAAACTCTAGGCATTATTTCTGACATGTCTTTTTCTATAACTGGAACTTGGTTACTAGACAAACTCGCACATGCAGTACGATCTCTTGTTCCACTCTTTCAATTGAACTACGTTCGGTTTGATCCTCAAAAGGGGTATGTAGGCAGCCTTTCATAAGGTTCAGTCCAAAATCAATCAAAACCTTTTTCGTATCTTTTTGTCTTTTGTTATCAAGATGTGACTTAACTAGGTTTAAGGTTTTCGGTGGCTTGAACTAGATAGCTCACTGACAGCTCTTGCGGCCGAATCTTTTGTAATCTTTTGTAACGATCGCGATGCTCTTATGCATATTTGAAATAAGATCTACTTTTTCAAAATTTGTTTTGTTGTCTTTCTATATTTTCTGCATTTGTTTGGTCACTTGTCGTTGGCTCTCGCAGAGAATCCAGACCTCAGGAAAAATTAGGGTTTCTTGACTTTCCACGGTTTACGGAAATCGACAATATGAATTTTGGTTCCCACAGTAGGTACATTGCCAATGACCTCACTATTTGCCTTGTAAAAGGAAAAAAAAATATATACGATGATTGGAAAAAGAAGATGAATAAGATGGACTACATCGGCGTCATTGTTCATTGTAAAAGAAAAGATTCAGGGAAGAGAAAGAGAGAGGAAAGGTATTAGGAAGAGACTGCATGTTAGTTCAGACAATTGCTTGAGTAAAAGGTCTATGCGTCCTTTTGATCAATATTCTCAAGATTTAGCATACACATTTATTTGCAGAAATGAGATCAGTACAGGGGGATGTAATATGGAATTAGTTAGGTTGTTCCTTGATGGTATGGTTGCTTAGCTAAGGTCTAGTACATGGAAGTGCCTTTGAAATTAGCACTTATTTGATGTGGCTTGCAACACTGTAGAGATGAAAGTAGTAGATTTAAAAATTGATTGAGTCCCATTGTTTTCAAACCTCATTCAAAAATTATTCTATGTTATCCTTGAGGATAAATGACAAGGTGTGTTTTGTTCTAGCAGGGTAATAAATATCCTAAATAATCAACTGTCAAATTAACCATAATCTTAATACACTCAATAATACTCTTGCCAAGAGAGATCAAGTGTAGTACTTAGGGATTAAATCCACAGAGAGCAAAGTCACACAATAGATTTTTTATTTCTAAAGACTAGGCTATGTAAATATATATATATATTGATAGTAAATAATCAGATTAAGAAAATATTCCTTGTCAAGTAGTAGGATGCAATATGGAAATATGATACTAATGCAAATATGGAAATATTCTATTAGATGTGAATATGAATGTAAATACGCTAGATCTAGAGTTTCAATCTTAATGAATTATAGTGGATATGAAGAACATAAATGAAAATATTCTAGAACTCAAATGTTAACTATTCTGACTTTTTTTACTCCAACTCTCGCATGCGAGCAAGAGGAACGACCATCGATCGACGGCTAAGGCATGGCGTCGATCAACGGTGAAATCAGAAGGAAGTATGGGCGAGATTTGATAAGTCCACCAGACTTATTAGACCAGTTCTCGCATGTGCCTAACAATCTAGTTCAACATAATCTATTCTAGAACAGAACCTACTCTCGTAGTTGTCCATGTCTTATCATCGAGATCCTAGTTAGCTACTTTAGAATACAAGCATTAAGAACAACTCAATTGATGAATATCAACTTAGCCTAGCAATCTTATTTTTGGGCTAATTCATGCTTGCTATCATTCAATCCTAAATCTAATTAGTAACTACTCAAACATGATATTTGTCACATAAATTATAGATGAATAGAATAGATATGAAATATAAAATATATAAAAACCAAAGGAGTTTCACGAGGACTCTGAAGGAGTCTCTCCTTTCTCTTCTAATACAAAATGAATGGAACTAAAAATGCTTTGTGAAAACTTTGTCTTTCTCCTCTTCTTCTTTGTCTTCTTAAGACATAAATATAAAGCCCTAAAATTAGGTCAAATATATAAAGCTCTAAAATTAGGTCAAAACTCGTCCAGAGCATTTTTGTCTTTCTAACTTGGGCTTTGATCATCGATCGATGGCAAGTGTGCTACATCGATCGCTCTCAAGCTTAGAGCATCGGTCGAAGCCAAGTGTGTTCCATCGATCGATGTCTTTGACGACTCCCTAGATGATCTTATCTTCAAGATGCTCCAAAAGCTCCAAGTATCTCATATATCTTCAAAGCGCTGTTGGACCTGTAAATATTCTAAAGCATAGCCTAGACAAACATAATAGACTCTAAATAGAGCCTATAAAATGACCTAAACTGGTAATAAATAGGCTAATATCAACTACCCCAGACTTAACTTTTTGTTTGTCCTCAAGTAAACAAATATGTGAAAGAGGTTTTGAAAAGTGGGGACTCAGATAATATCTATTATAACTATCATCCTACTTTGTTGCAACCACATCCTATCAAGTCAATCACAGAGAAACTTTATATACTCTATCATAATATAGCAACCAAATCCATTCTACCAACAACTTAGCAAATACTAGCTTCACTCATTTCTTTGCATAAAATAAAAGTGTATGCTTTACCTTGGGAGTATCGATCAAAAGACACATGGATTCTTACCTCTGCAAGTATTTGAACAACTAGGTTCAAAGTCTTCTCTGATCCTTTTCTTCCCTCTTTTTCTCTCTTCTCTAAATCTTTTTAGATCTCAATGATGCCATCTCATTCTTTTATTTTTTCCTTTTTCTTTTTCTTTTTCTTTCTCTTTCTTTTTTTTCTTTTGGGCAAAGTTGTAGGCGAATAATAGGGTCATAAGTAATTTAGCTACCCCTCGCTTCCAACATTGTGTGATCATTCCTTTGAATTAGAATAATTGGATCATTGGTAATGTACCTACCCCTCTGCATCTTGGGAAATCATCTCAATCTTTTAAACTTTTAAGTAGATGCTGAAAGGAGAGAGAGAGAGAGAGAGGGGAACCAAAGGTGTAATCACTTGTACCTACAGACTTGTAGAAGGAACCCGATCTAGTGTATACCAAGCCTCAAAGCAAGTTGATAATGTCAGGATTAGTGTTGGAAATCAGCTTTGGTTCCTTCAAACTTTCTAAGAAAGTGTGATATAGTGGCAGGATGATCCACTTTAGTATCTCTAGTAATCTCTGCAAATAACCTTCTAAAAATGATGCTAAAGTGTGGTTAGTCAATAATAAATTTTGATCATAATCCCCTTTTTGACTCAATAAAACTTTTTTAAAAAACTTATATATATAACAAATAAAACTCAAAACAAATCAAATAGCGTTAGCGAACCTCCCCCATACTTAAATTACACTTTCCCTAGTGTAATCCGTCCCAGATTGGTTAGGAAAAATTTAAATCATAAGTAAGTAGTTTAAGTAAGAAACTCGATACCAGACTCTATAATAGAGTGTAGATCGATGTGAGTTATTTTGTGTCGATCGATGGTCGCGATCCATTGTCGACTGACGGTGACTCTATGGTGTCAATCAATGTCTGACATGTAAGTTTCTACTCTTTCTTCTCTTTTTTTCTCTTTTTTTTTAAAAAAATATAAAACTCAAAATAGGAAACAATATTAGTAAGCCTCCCCAGACTTAAACAACACTATCACCAGTGTTATTTAGTCCGAGATTGGTGAAGGAAATAAACCATAAGGACACAATTTAATAAAGAAAAACGGTGTACCAGTCTGCTGATGGTGACCGTCGATCGACACAGTTAAGTGACGATCGATTGATACTGTGGTTGCTCTATCGATCCATGCTGGCCAGCCATTGATAGATCGATGCTTAGGTTGCTCCATCGATCGACAATGATCAAGTGTCAATCGATGCTTTGTGCAGACTCATGTTCCTTTTTCCCTAAAAACATGTAATAGTATAATAAAATCAAAAATTAGACTAATATAATCAAGAAAATTAATTAAAACTTACTAAACAATGGGTTTCCTCCCACTCAGCGCTTGGTTATAGTTTAAAGTTCGACGTTTGAACTTCCTTACTAGTATGGAGGTGTATCAACACTTGGAAAACAAGTGTCTACGTCTTCTCTGCTCATTTGAAACCATGTACCAATAAAGCTCTTCATTGCTTCATCACTTCTGGTTTTCTCATTCTTTGTAATCTCTCTAGCAACCTCCATTGAATGCATTCTTCTTTGTAGGTTCTCAATACTGCGTTGTAGCATTCTAAGTCTTGCAGCTGTAGTCTCTGATATATCTTCCAACTGTTGAGAAATATCTTCCTTCATTAGACTCTAAGAAAAGGCAATCTCATCAAACCTATCGTCAATTGTGTTTCTGCTGCTGTCTTTTGCATGTTAGCTACAGTGTCAATCGACGGTCGTAGGGTGTCGTCGATCGATGCTCGTTCGTCTGGCCTAATCGCATGATGTCTTTGTGTAGTATCCAAATCTTGCTTCATCTCATCCATGTGTGTAGTCAAACAAGTAAGGCATTTTTCTATAGGATAGTAGACATCATCAAGTTTTGTGTAGAATTCATCCAGTGACATCTCTTGAGCTTTGTAGACCTCATGCACAATATCATCAATCTCTGCTCTGTTGTATGTACTTTGATTCTCCATATACATACTGATCCTTGTTGCATGTTCTGGTAGACATATGTAGCTCTGCTAAAACATAGTAGCTCTCTCTAGAACTGCTCTGATGTCTTCAGCTTGCACATTCATTACCCTTCCATCTGTAGCTCGTGTATTACCATTCTCATATATGTAGATGTCATACTCATCTTTCTTTTCCCAATGGAAAATTCTTCTGACTTCAGCATCATAAGTTATTGTGACATGCTCGATACAGCTGTCGATCGATGTTGGGTATGTCCTGTCGATCGATGTTGAACTCTCCGGATAGTAGGCAGTTGAAGGACAAAGTTTGTGGAACTTCAGAAGGGTACTGTCGATCGATTCTCACTGTCTGCTGTCGATCAATCTAAGATGTGGAGACGTGTATGGAATATTACGGATCTGCTTGATCTTCTGCTTCTCTACATCGATCGACGCTGAATGAGGGGCATCGATCGATGCACATCTCTCTAATTTTGCCCAGATGGCGTCCTCTGATACTAAGTCATGATATTCAATCAGCTCTCTTTCTCCATCGACCGATGGTGTATGGTGGCCGTCGATCGATTCTTGATTACCAAGTTGTTGCCCAAACAGATTTCCAGCTCCATTGGCCATTGCAGGCATTTTGCTATTAACGGAATCTAGTTCGGACTCTGCTTCTTGATTAGTATTGATCGATGGTGAATGGTTGCCGTCGATCGATGTCGATTTCTCGAATTGGTAGGAAATTTGGAAGACACCAGCCTCCTCCATTGCAGTACCACAATATTCGATTAGCTCTTCCTCTTTCTAATTTTCGTCGTACTCGAGGTAGACTGTGGTGTAATTTCCATTTCCATGTTAGGTGTTGGTCATTTTTGGGGTGAGGTCGTCGATCGATAACAGGATGGGTGTCGACCGATTTCTGAACAGCAAATGCGTCGATTGGTGCTCTGGGTTGGGTATCAGTCGATGCTCCATCCTCAGGCTCTTCGTTGAACTCATAATTGCAGAAACATGTGGCCATAAGTTTTACATCATTAGACAACTCAATCAGGGTAGTTTTGCTCTTATTCTTAACAGGTTCATAGAAAAAGTTTTGATCAATTAGGGATAGATATAACATGTTTTGCTTCATATCGCAGATGGCTCCCACTGTAGCCATAAATGCTCTCCCAAGTAGTAGTGAAGAGTTCCAATCAATCTGGATGTCCATCACATAGAAGTCTACTGGGACTAAGGTGTTGTTGATTTGCACAGAAACATCTTTCACTATCCCTCCTGAGTTCACTTTTGAGCAGTCTACAAATGTGAAAGAATCATTGGAGGGTTCCATTTTCAGGTTAAGCTCTTCTGCCATAGTTTTTGGCATGATGCTTACTGATGATCCAGTATCACATAGGGCACTGGGGTATTCGTTGCCTTTGATCAAACATGGCACCGCAAACTTCTCGAGGTCGCTTTTCTTCTTCAGACAAGTCCTCTGTTTCATCCTTTTCCTGAGGTGATTTAATATGATCTCTATATCTTCTTTTGTCTCCCTTGATTCCCTGAAAAACATCCATAATTTGTGTGTATAGTAAGCTTCATCAAAAGGGATGTCTAAAGGAATTTTGGAGACTCTTTTAACAAAGCTATCCATCTCCTTTTCATTGGCTTTTATGCGTTGATGTTGGGGGATATTTTGCTTCCTCTTGGAATGGCCTTCATCTTCTCTATCAAGATCCATGCTTCAAATGTGTCAGTATTCTGTGCTGAAGCTGTCGTGGTCGGACGCACAATCAAATCAGCATTGATGCTTGGTAGTCGAACCAGCTTCCTCATTTGTCGATCGACGATGAATGGAGTGCGTCGATCGATGCTTCTATCTCTCTGTCGATCGACTGTCTCGTGTCTATTGGTCGATTCACATGAAGCTACTGATGCTGCAGGAGCTGTTGTCGATCGATGATCATTGCTTAGTGTCTATCTACACCAGTGCGAACTGCTGAATGACATAGACCTTTCCACATGAAAATCTCCTTCTTGGAGATTTTCTCTCTTAACTTCCTGCCAAAAATTATCATCAATCAGTGCGTTGATGTGGTGTTTCTGTCCAGCCTCCTTGATTCTTTGACATGATGCATTACACAGGTGTCCTCGAGGTCATGCAGGTCTCCATTCTCGTCCCCATCAGTATCAAAGTCGCAACCATCTGAACTTGTATGTGTTTGTCGATCGATGCGGGTCGGTTGATGTCGATCGAAGCTAAGTGATCAGTATCGGTCGATGTGAGTAAGTTGTTGTTGATCAATGAAGTTAGGTTGATGTCGATCGATGTTGAGTGATCAATGTCGGTCGACAGTGAAGTTCAGATGATGTTTGATATGGTCCATGAAGAAGTGTCAGTCGACGCGGTACTAGTGCTGTCGATCGATGCTTGTCGTCTTTCTTTACGGATCGAGCGTTCAAGTTTGTCAGGGTCAGAGGGTAATATTAGTTCTTGTCCTTTGTTGCTTCTCGTGCTTCTTTGCATGTGCCTGAAAACAAAGGGAAATAAATCATTAGTAACTTAAAAATCAGTAACAAACCTAGACTAAATCCTAGAAATTAAATCTAATGGCGATCTATGCTCCCCGGCAACGGCACCAAATTTGACACGGTGTGTTTTGTTCTAGCAGGGTAATAAATATCCTAAACAATCAACTATCAAATTAACCCTAATCTTAACACACTCAATAATACTCTTGCCAAGAGAGATCATGTGTAGTACTTAGGGATCGAATCCACGGAGAGCAAAGGCACACAATAGATTTCTTATTTCTAAAGACTAAGCTAGGTAAATATATATATATATATATATATATATATATATATTGATAGTAAATAGTCAGATTAAGCAAATATTCTTTGACAAGTAGTAGGATGCAATATGGAAATATGCTATTAATGCACATATGGAAATATTCTATTAGATGTGAATATGAATGTAAATATGTTAGATCTATGGTTTCAAGCTTAATGAATTATAGTGGATAGGAAGCACGAAAATTTAAATACTCTAGAACTCAAATGTTAACTATTCTGATCCTTTTTACTCCAACTCTCGTATGCGAGCAAAAGGAACGACCATCGATCGACGGCTAGGCCTAGCGTCGATCGACGGTGAAATCAGAAGGAAATATGAGCGAGATTTGATAAGTCCACCAGACTTATCAGACCAGCTCTCGCATGTGCCTAACAGCCTAGTTCAACAGAATCTATTCTGGCACAAAACCTACTATCATAGTTGTCCATGTCCTATCATCGAGATCCTAGTTAGCTACTCTAGAATACAAGCATTAAGAACAACTCAATTGATGGATATTAACTTAACATAGCAATCCTATTTTGGGCTAATTCATGATTGCTATCATTCAACCCTAAATCTAATTAGTAACTACTCAAACATAATCTTTGTCACATAAATCATAGATGGATAGAATAGATATGAAATATAAAATATATAAGAACCAAAGGAGTTCTAGGAGGACTCTGAAGGAGTCTCTCCTTTCTCTCCTAATACAAAATGAATGAAACTAAAAATACTTTGTAAAAAATATGTCTTCTTATTCTTCTTCTTTGTCTTCTCAAGACATAAATATAAAGCCCTAAAATTAGGTCAAAACTCGTCCAAAGCATTTTCGTCTTTCGGACTTGGGCTTTGATCATTGATTGATGGCAAGTGTGTTACATCGATCACTCTCGAGCTTAGATCATCGGTCGACGCCAAGTGTGTTCCATCGATCAATGGCTTTGTCGACTCCCTAGATGATCAGCTACGGGTTCTTCTCTTCAAGATGCTCCAAAAGGTCCAAGTATCTCATATATCTTCAAAGTGTTCCTGGACCTGTAAATACTCTAAAACATAGCCTAGACACACATAATAGACTCTAAATAGAGCATATAACATGGTCTAAAATGGGTAATAAATAGGCAATATCAACAAACAAAAGCATAAGTCTGGGGGAGTTGATATACTATAAATTTGACCACTTCTTATCCCATAGTATATGTTTTATTTAGAGTCTTTATATTATGTTTTGGATCTATTCTAATGTCTTTACAGGTTTAGGTACGTTCTGGAACATTGTAAAGTTTATGGAGCTAAATGGAGCTTAATTGGAGCTAAACTGTAGCTGAAAAAATGAAGAGGAGACAAAGTCAATACCTAGAGGAAGTGTCGGTCGACACACATCCTTGGTGTCGATCGACACCTGATGCAAGAAATCCTTATGGACCAAGATCAAGATTTAGGCCCAAAAGACTACACAATTTACAAGAATGCCCCTGATAAGTTTTAACCTAGATTATATAAGTTGTGTTATTGTTTGGGCAAGAAACAACACATACAAATTTATAGTTTTATTCTTAGAAGCTTAAGGTTTTGGAGAGAAGATCCATGAACTTCTTTAGAGTATTGTATTAAAATTGTGGTTTTTCTATCTCTAATCTAATTATGCAGTTCATTTGGTTTGTCTTTAAGTCTTGTATGATTATGTCTGGCAGTTACCTTGTTAGACTTAGGGTGATTATCTGGAATCCTTCACAACGTTATATCTTATTGCTTGCATTATAGAGTAGATAACTAGAATCATGATCTAGAAGTTGACAACTACGAGAGTAGGCTCATATCTGATAGTAATTCTACTGAGCTAGGTTGTTAAGCATGAGGTATAGCTAGCTAGTTTAACCTGCCTAGTGAACAAATCAATCTAAGCTTCAAGCTTGTTTGGAAGACGTATCGATGGACACCCTATAGGTGTATAGATAGACACTCGCTCTGTATCAAATATGAGAGTATGGATATAGATACAAACATGTAGACTCGCAATGAGTTGGAGATCTTACATTAGTATTCGAGTTCTATGATTGATTATCACATGTACTTAGCAACTATATCATTATTTGGATTACCTAACCTGAAAGTCTAGCTTATGTCTTATCTGTGAACACAAACTCATCTATATTATTTACTACTTTATTTATTATTTGTTGTTTTAATACTCATCTGTCTAGCTTGATCTTACATTTAACCTAATAAATTGTGTGTCTCCGTTCCCTGTGGATTCGATCCTCAAGTGCTACATCTGATCTCTTATTTGAGAGAGTTGGCCTAGGGTTAATTTGAGCTTGCATCAATATAAGGGGGTACCAAACCTTAGAACAGGAATCAACTATCTATGGCTTTAACTATAGAGTTAGGCGTCTAGAACTAGGGTTTCTTAACCAATATGTTGTAGTTTTGGTTCCCTAGCTTAATAATATAATACTTGATTATCAAAGACACAGTGACGAGACAAGAGTTAGAAAGAGTTTTACAGAGCATTTTAGTTTCATTTTGTATTAGGAGAGAAAGGAGAGACTCTTTCAGAGTCATCATGGAACTCCTTTGGTTTTTATATTTTATTTCATATATATTCTATTAATCTATGATTTATGTGACAAAGATCATGTCTGAATAGTTACTAATTAGATTTAGGGTTGAATGATAGCAACTATGGATTAGCCCAAAAATAGGATTGTTAGGTTAATTAATATTCATCAATTGGGTTGTGCTTAATGCTCTTCTTTGCAAACAATCAAACTCTTTTCTAAATAAAAATTCTCTCTGAATCTTGTTTGATCAAAGCTTGTCTAAGTGTACTTTGGATCTTCGATCCTTACATTTCAAGCAGACCCTTGATAGTTCAAGAGTCATTCCGCAACTCTTAGAATTATCAAATCAATTCACAAGTTACTTGTCTAATCATCTTCATCACAACCATTGGAGAGTAGTCCTGGAAGCGATTCTTCCTCTTAGGATCACACCAATAGGTAGTCAAGGTGTTTGAAACCATGACATAGTTTTAAATGATGCAGGAAAAGAAACCTATAGCATTCTTTAGTTAGAAGCTTAGAGGAGCTACTTTGAACTATCCAACATATGATAAAGAACTCTATGCACTTGTGAGGGCGTTACAAACATGGCAACACTATATCTGGCCCAGAGAGTTTGTCATTCAGTCACACCATAAAGAGAATGATAACATACATAGTTTTAAACCATGACAGCCACTGGAGTTTGAACTATAGCGAGTACCTTTCTATCTGCAGAGTAAGCATAACACACTGTGAGCCGTGTGTCATGTCCTTGATTGTGCTCGTTGTGGGAACCGAAATTCACACAGTCGATTTATGTTAATTGGAGGAAAGTCAGGAAACCCTAGCTTTCCTTGAGGTCCCAGCTTTCTACTAAGCCAAACATTCAACCAATCAAACAATCAATACAAACGCAATAATAAATCGTAAAGCGAAAAGGAGAGAAAAGAAGATCTTATTTCCGAATCTGCGGAGAGAAAGTACAATAAGTAAAGCCTTCGGCTACAAGAGATGTTGGCAAGTTTCCCTAGTTCTAGTAACTTAAGACTAAAAACCTAGTTGAGTCGTAGCTCGCCAAAAACATAAAGTTGCCTAATTCGCTCTATGTGCTATGTTTGCTGAGAATTTATTTTGCATCTGCGTCTTGAGACTTGGCCCTCTTTATATACTCATCCAAGGTTGGTCACGTCTTCCCGTTATGCCCCAACCCGGGTTTATCCTTTCGCGGAAGTTTTCCTTTTTTGCTCTCGATTTTCATGTTCATCTAGAAACTTGACATCTATCTCTTTTCCATTTATCTTCTTGAAAACTAAGTAAACCGTCATAGCAGATGGGCTCTTTCTCATCTAAAGTTTCTAAGTGGGCTTTTGTCATGTTTGGACCCTCTTGGGCCGTTTCATGACTTAGACGTTTTTTACGATTTCTTTCGGAGTAAACACCTTTCGTATGAAGCTAGCCATTAGTTTCCTTGAAACAATGGGCAGTAGTCATATAGTTATGACGACGATGGTGTTAAGTTAACAAGTGCCATTGTATACGAGTGATTCTCAGATTTTTACGAAAGACAAGTCTTGCGGTTTTTATCGTAAAAATCTAACGGTAAGTCCAATCGAGATGAAATAATGGCTCATTTGATCAGGACTTTGAGAGTTAATACATGGCTTGTCCTTGGATGGGAAGGCTTGCGTTTATATATTTTCCCCGCCCTAGGGCGGTATGGACTGATCAGTGGATCGTCCCCGCCCTAGGGCGGGATGGTTTTGCTTTGGATCGTTCCCGCCCTAAGGCGGGGTTGACCGTTGGTCGTATCCGCCATAGGGCGGGGTGGTTTGTCGAGAAAATCTCCCAGACCTAGGGCGGGGTTGACCGTGGGTCATCCCCGCTGTAAGGCAGGTTTATCGTGGGTCATCCCCGCTGTAAGGCGGGGTTGATCGTGGGTCGTCCCCTCCCTAAGGCTGGGTGGTTTGGCTCGTGGAACATCCCCATCCTTGGGCGGGCGTATTGGCTCGTGGAACGCTTTGTTTGATCATGGAACGTTGTTTCAAAACTTGTTTCCTAGGCTTTTCCGAAGTTATCTCGAAAGGTTTTTCGAAAGTGCTGGATTGCAAGTATTGGACGTTGATTTCGAGATTACCGTTTTTGACCCCAACACTCCTGATAGCAGTAAGCTCGCCAAGTATATCTTGCAAGTTTTAAAGTCCAGTTACGTGAACACAGTGGAAACATGGTCAAGTGTTAGATATAGATTATAGAAGATTAAAAGCATACCTTGTAGTTGTCTATTGGTTTTGCCAATGCCAATAACTGGTTGTAGTTGCAGAACCGAAACAGCTCAGTTGGTATTGCCTTGTGAGAATCAGTCAGTTCTATGAATGATGTACCATCATTGAATCGAATGGACACATGGGAATCAGAGAGTCGGAAGTTGCTGCTCAGCGTAACCTCGAAACCACTAAACGAGTAAATAGAGCCCTCAGCGAAAAGGTGTCACTAAGTGTGGAACGGTTCCTTGGATAACTGTTGACTGTTTCACAATACCAAATAATGAGATTGCAAACGTCATTCAGTCATAATCTGGAATAAAACTATTACAATGAAAAGAAGATGGAGTTGGTCGGAGTTACCTTCTCATCCAGGAGTAACATGTCGACACTCATTAGTTTGCCCCCTTTCTTGAACCTCAGAAGGCGGACCTGAGCGGTGTTACAGCCTTCAAGTCGGCAAGAAGCTTGTAGCAGTTGGCCATTGTTGAAGTCAAAGATTGACAATGATTGAACTTATGTATTTCGTAGCAGTGTAGTTCATCGTAGAGAAGATCATAATCAAGAGCTTCTAACGGTTACTTTGGGTTTGTGCAGGAACGATTGAATAATAGAGTAAATGGATGGACCGTTAAATTTTTTTCAAAAGGAGGCAAAGAGGTTATAATTAAATCGGTGGTAACAGCTCTACCAAATCATGTTATGTCTTGCTACCGTCTTCCGAAAACTATTACGAGGAAGCTTTCGAGTGCAGTGGCAAAGTTCTGGTGGAGTTCAGGAGGAAACAGTAGGGGTATGCATTGGCAGTCTTGGGATAAATTATGTTGTAAGAAAGATGATGGGGGTTTGGGTTTTAAGGAATTTACAGATTTCAATACAGCAATGTTAGGAAAACAACTGTGGCGGCTGATTGAGAAACCACTATCTTTGTTTTCTCGCGTTTTTAAAGGTCGGTACTTCAGGAATGCATCTCCCCTCGAACCGATCCGATCGTACTCCCCATCCTATGGTTGGCGAAGTATAGTGTCAGCTAGATCTCTGGTTAGCAAAGGACTAATCAAAAGGGTGGGAACAGGATCGTCCATCTCAATATGGAATGACCCCTGGATCCCTTCCACTCGCCCGAGACCAGCAAATAGTAAACAACAAAATTTTGACCCTCTTTTAACGGTGGATTTTCTCATCAATCACACGACTCGTACTTGGAATTCTCAGGTAATCCGAGATTTGGTGACTCCGGAGGATGCACACATCATAGAAAGCTTACCTTT
>MU105976.1:0-191065 GCA_012274485.2 Sinapis alba | reverse complement strand
AAAAAAAAAAAAAACGGTTACTTTGGAGGATAATGATGATGTTTAATGGCGAGAGAGCGGGAGGAGAAGTGGGTATGACATTAATGCTTTGATTAAAGAAAAAGCTAGGCAAAAGCGGAAGACATTACAGAGACTGCGGTCAGCATGCTTAAGAGTAGAAGAGTCACAGTGGTGGAGCCAAATTTCTTCGACATCGTAAGGCAAACCGAATTGCAGATGGGCCATGTATGAATAGTCTGAGTAATAACCCACTAGCCCAACAAATAATTATAGCCCATTAGCCAAATACACAACTCGGTTTAACCAAAAAAGAGACATATGGCAAATTTTAAGATATCCTCTCTACTTTATTTATATAGATAGATATACACCATAAAATTTAAACTTTTGAACCCTAAAAAGATTATCAATTTTTATTGTAATTTGAGATTATCAAATATATATCAAAATATTTAGAAAAACAAATTTGATGAAAACACTTTAGCAAATCATATGTTAAAACAAAATTGTATATATTTCGTTAAAATTGGTTTTTATAAAACTAATAATAATAATTTTTGTTATTGAAGATAAATTTATAAGGTATTAAAACCCCTACAAATTAATAGTATTAAGTCAGCTAAAAATCGCCAAATAAATCTTTAGCCTAATCAATACAACAAATTTAACTGTTATAAATGCACACAAAATATATTGAGAGAAAATAGGCTTGAACATTTGGGTTTTTGGGTTAGGTACGGTTAGTTCCTTTTGGTTCTCAGTCCTTTGAATCTTAAACATTTGGACTAAACTAGATATTTGAATTTTTTTTTTGTTTGGATTTGGGTCAGTTTCTTTCGAATGGGGAACATTTCGGGTCCATAATTAAAGTATCTGTAAATACTTATAATTTTTTGGTATATATCGGGTTCGGGTCATCTATGGTATTGAGGATCTGAAAACACCTAAAATGCCTGAAAATCCAAAAATACCCAAAACCTGAACAAATATCCAAAAATCCAAACAAATACCCGAAAAAAATATTCAAATACTCGAAAAAATAATTGTATCCCAAACCTGACCCGATGAACCAAAAAACAATCTGAATATCTGAAATGTATTTTAAATTTTTGAAAATTTACCCGAAATAAACTATAACCGCAAACCCAAACTTGAAAGTTAAAATAATATATGTAATACCAAAAACATATATGAAATACCCAAAGTACCTAATATAAACAAAACATTTAGCACACCTTGGGTACCCGATCAGGTGTCAGGTAGGACTCGGACCCGAACTGAGATATGCATGTCCAAAAAATACCTATAAGTACTTTACCCTTTACCCAAACCCAAATCAAACCTCTATTTTGGGTTGGTCTCGGTTGAGTTTTTTGGATCCAGATAAAATTTCTTGATCTAAGAGAGAGTTCTATAAGTATACATACAAATCGCAAATAAACTAACTTCTAAATTATATAACTTTAAATAAACTTTGTGCCTCGATATAATATAGACTTAGACTTGGTAACATAATAATATACAATCCCAACATACTAATTCATATCAACTTTGTTTATAATTAAAAAAAAATGTTTTTTCCAAGTGCGGATCGAAATCTAGTGTTTTAAAATTAAATTTGATGTGTAAATAGGTTTGGAAGTTTTTTATGGGAGAGATTTAGCATGAGGACAAAGTTTTTAAGAGAAGTTCTTGTGGGATATAATAGTTGAGCCTAAGAGAAACAATATTGTACATGATTAATTTATGAGGAAGACTAACATTTCGTAACAAACTTTTCCTCGTTGACTCGTCTTTGATTCATCTTCTTGGCCATAGCTTTCAAAAGCTTTATAGAGGTCAAAGGTTGGAATCTGAGAAGAGAAACCATGTGAGACGGAATAGAGAAACCTCGGCAATATGTTTCTGTAAGGATCACTTTCTCTTTGCATCTTCAGATAGGCCATACATTTTTCTACTTCAGACTTGACGTGCAAGTAAACATCGTGAGCTTTCTCTTTATCATTTAGCTCTTTCTGTTTGCCTTGTGTTTCTATTGGTTTTCCGAAATGCACGTACAAACGTCCCGGAATCTTGGGGATTATTCCAGGCATATGCAAATCTTGGTTCCCCAATTCACCTTCTTCACCGTTCCTAATCATAAGCAGGAGTTATGGTATATAGTCTCGACAAGTGATGGAAATAATATACCTCAATTTGGTAGCGTCCTGTGTTATCTCATGTATGAAATTCTTTATGAAAGGGATCTTCATTTGATCATTGTAATCCAAAACCATCTGAGAATCGCTCAAAGAAGTTACTCGAAAGAGACTTGGGATTCTGTTTTAAGAATGTTGAACGGAAAAGAGAGTTTGCTTACTTGACAGAGATCATCTTCTCCAACAACGCCAAAAGGAATGATTTTCGCTCCAAACTTAGATGCGATCCTTACAAACTCTGAGTGTTGTGGCCAAAACAACTTGTATTCTTCACCCTGTAAGAGTAAAATGTAAATAACCTCTCACAAGAAGGCCGCCAAATAAGGAAAACACAAAGGATTACTTAGAGCATGATTAACCCAGTCTCTTAAGGGGGTCTCTTGCATTTGTTCGCGGGCCCCACTAACATGTGGGGCCGTGAACAGTGCAAGAGACGGCTCATAAAACTCCTAAATAAGAACTGTTTCTTGCACTGTTCGCGGGCCCACTGACACGTGTTTACCCGTGATTAGTTTAATTTTTTTTTTTTTTAAATCAGAAAAAAGTAAAAAAAAATAAAAAAAAAAAGAAATAAAAGACTCCAAAAGGGGTCTCTGGATTAAAGATGCCCTTACCTTTCTGTGCAAAGCTTCACGGACACCTCCAGGATACAAAAGCACATGAGCTTTCGAACGAAGTAGTTTGTAGAAATTGACACTCGAGACAGGGACCGCGCCACCTATCCTAACCGAGTCGAACATCTGCATATCAGGGAGTTTTGAGCCTACCGTTTTGCTAAACATCATGGGATGGGCCAGTCCACGCAACATTATGTTCTTTTCTTTCAAGAAATGAATTGGTAACTGAAGCAATTCGATACCAAGCAACATGTGATTCCCAACATAAATAACCGGTCCCTCTGAAGGTATTCCTGCAAGTGATCTTACTATTCTGCCGTTTTCTAGAGTTGAGAAAAATGCTGGAGAAATAGCTTCCGTTACTAATCTGTACCAGAGGTAACAAACACTACCTTATCAGTCAAAAACCAATATGTTTTGACACATAATAATGATGCGGAAACTGACTCACTTAATTAAATTTACCTTTGTGATTCTTCAAACTCTTTGAACTCAAACGGAGTAGGCATAATGTAATCGGAAATGTAATCAAATGTCTTTCCACGCCGATAAAAATAGGCAAACTTGATGATAGTCACGAGATCTACTCCATCCTCCTACCATCACACTATTATAGATCAGTCGAGCTGTAAGATTAGTAAACCAAAACACACAGTATGGAAGTTCCATTGCACCAAATCTGGTAGAAACTAGATAGATTTTGATCTATGTATACAGAAGATGTTTTGTTCAAATCAAAGTTCTTACCAAGAAGAGGAACTGTCCATTATTCTTGAATTTACGGACTTCACACTTTGGCAATGCACAATGAAGTCTTTCAATGTCTTCCTTGTTCAGTAACCATTGATCGCGTCCACTGTATTTAATATCCATAGCCAGCCATATAAAGGTACAATTCAGCCTCCAGAGTTCGCTAAACTTCTACGTATGATTAATAATGAAACAGGGAGGTTGACAAGTTTATGAACCTCAGAAGTATCAGTGTTTGGGCTTTCACCGTGGACATATGAGAACTAAAAGATTCAGAAGCAGACTTAAGCAGGTGAAGCTTCCATAGAAGTGTGTCCTTAGGCAAGATCCTAATTAAAGCCTGTAAATTGTATTTTTCTTTCGAGATCAGGTATATCACATGACACATATAATGAATGGAGAAAGTAAAACAGAAACAGCAAAATGAAGAAGAAACACGAGCAAATTGCTCGTTAAACACTATAATCTGCAATATCACTTGTTATTTGAAAACAGTATTACAGGGAGATTAGCTGAAGTTGCAAAGAAGTCTCCAAAGATCCCTCTGCCAATCTGCGCAACATCAGCTTCATTCAGGATAGTCTCTAAGATTGTCGCCAACGGGTAACCTATGTTTTTTAAAAAATTAGCCCTGACTTTATAACAAAACCGGACACTTAAACCCGTCTTTTAGAGAGAAAATTATAGACACTTTTTTGTATTTGCATTTTAATCAGGTGCAAGAAAAAAATGGAGTTGAAACTTTACCATGTTTAAACCCAAAGTTTTCTTCTATCAAGCTGGGAACTTGTTCAGGCAAGAATTCCAGTAGACCGGATAAAGGTTGCAAAATGAAGTTGTTGAAACGTGTGACTGCATCAAACATAATCAAGAATCACAATAAAAAAAAAAAAATCTAGGGCAAAAAAAAAAAAAGTGAGTACGTAGTGTTATTTTGTTTACCTGGATTAGCAAGAACCAAGACAAGATCGATGTCAGGGTTGCTCGCAGCAACATCTAGAGCAAGGCAAGCTCCAATAGATTCTCCAACGATATATATGGGCCTATTTGGGAAACGATAGTACTCTGATCTAACTGTCCTCTCAATGAGCTTCACAATGTCTGAAATCAGAAAGAGTTGAATCACAAGAGTAATTATAACATCAGAGTATGTTTGACAAATGAAGAAACACCTCGAGAAGGGGTACGATCACAGACTGGAAAGTGAAGGCACCATATGTCAAATATCCTATTGTCAAAAAGACAAGGAGATGAGAAAACAAAGAGTCTAAAATTATTATGTTAATATAGGAAAGAAAGAAAGAAAATAGGATGAAGTTGGCTTACTCTCCAAGCCTTGTATGGTGGCGAATGAGCCCTAATCCTGTACCATCGATCCCTGCAGTTTTGGACAGAATATAGATAAGAGCAATTCTCTTCAATAACATTATTTTAAGTTTTTGTCGGTATCTATGATATTTCTCTATAGATAATGCTGACATTGTTTTCATCCATATATATATTTAAAAGACGAACCAGGTACATAGAGAAGGAGAGGAGATCCTGGAGCTCTTGCCCCACATTCTAACGGAGAGAACCACCGTGGCGGACCACCTCCATCTGAACTTAAAAAGTCTCCAGCTTCCACAAAAAAATCATTCAAACTCTTCCGCTCTTCGGGCTTCGCTCCCTCCGTGTATGAATAAGGATTCATGGTCGCCGTCACCTTTTTTGGACCATACGCGACAGAGGTCAGTCGTTGGATTGAACTCCGGTAGAAAAAGTCGAGATTGTAAGTTCTTGTCGAAACTGAGGAGATGATGGGACAAATTCTGTCGGTAATCGCCATTGAACAGAAACCTCCGACGTAAATGGTTTTCTAGGTAGAACGACATTTTTTGTTCTCCAACTTCATCCTCAAGCTACCGAACACGACAAGCTCGTGCTCGCGAGAAAACAGGGGGTTTTAATCTGAACTTACCTCCTTTCCTTCATATGCCCTCTATTCTTAAAACTATTTGTCTTTTGATTTTTTGATTTTTCTTTTTAGCTACCCCTTTTCTAAATAAATTGACTAATATATCAATTCTTAATTTAATATGTAAATTTCCCCAAAACTTAGTAGAAAATTAAGAAAATGCATGATACGTTTTTTGTTTGTCTTCAAACCTCATCAAATCATCGATCCGATTTGTTCTCTTGTTATTTTTGTTTACTGATGCTCTTCTGTTGGTACTGGCCGTGTATCTATGTTGGTTATTCGTTTGATTTTTGCTTTTTTTTTTTACCAATTCGTTTGATTTTTGCTATGAATTAAGTTATTACAATTTAGCATGTTTGCATTTTAGTCTAAACGGTTAAAAAGGATTTCAAACCGATGTTTTAGATCTAAACCCAAAAATTAAATAAGTTTGACCGGATTTAAGATTTGTTACGAAATTTAAATGGAAACTGACAAAAATGATCTAAGCTTCAAATAAGTGTCGTACATCAAAAAATACAGATCAAAAGAAAATAAAGATCAAATAGATCAAACACAGATTATGTAACTTATGCTGAACATATATACAGATCAAACTAATTTATCAAATTATCGTATTTAACTGAATGTTGAAAAATTAAAAATTTAAAACAAGTTATAACTTAACATCATGTTGACAAATACAAATAAAAATTATCATTTTAATAAATATTGTAGATTTTGAAAATAATTTAAAATTCACTACAATTATAAAATTTTTATAAAAAGTTGTTTTTGCTATTTGTAATAATTTCTTAATTTTTTCATAATTTTTTTAATTTTCACTTCTTTCATATCTTTTGGTTCAGATATAAAACCTATTTTGTCAATTTTTGTATATGTTACTATATCATCAAAATTTTCATTTAAAAGTTTAAAATATAATAATATGTACACACACACACATATTATATATATATATATATATATATATATATATATATATATATATATATATATGAAGATAAACAAATTGTTTTTAATATTTCATTGTGCAAATATATTAAGTAATTTTAATAACCGTTAAATATATAAGTATAAGTAATATTATGAAAGTATATACCTGAATTCATTAAACTAATTTATACAAATATAATAATATTTTTTGAAAATATTATACATGATTTTTACTAATAATAGTTTTTGAAAGACACAATTGTATATATATATATATGTATATCACTTATTATAAATAAATTCTTCTAAAATAAATGTTACGTAAAAATAAGAAATGAATATATTAAATCACACTTTTGAAAACATTTTGTAAATGAGATAAATATTTTATATGATTCTATAGTGAAATAATATATATTAGATGACAAATCATGCATTAATAGTTTATATTAAATGTATAATATGAAACCAAAATCCTATAAAATATTAACAATAATTATGAAAGATTTGGTGTTTGGTTTGAAAATAAATGAAATGAGATAAATAAACTATCTATAAACATGGAGTTTTTGCAAAAGTGACTCAAAACTAAAAGTCAATTGCAAAACCAACTAAGTCTACTTAGGTTATTTTTAATTGAAAAAGTAACCTAAGTAAATTTTCACCAACAGTGAGAAGACTTCCATTAATATTTTAGAAGATTTTTTTGGAAGTCCTCTGTCGGAAGATTTCCTGGAAGTCTTCCACATAAAGTCAAATTTCTGACACAATTTGATCAATTGCAAAACTAACCTATTTTCAAAATAAAATTACATGGAAATCTTCTCATTTTTTCGATAAGACTTACATGGAAGTCTTCTGTGGAAGTCTTCCTTTGTAAATTTATAATTGCAAAAAATGACTTTTCCAGAAGATTTCCTAGAAGAAGACTTCTGTGGAAGTCTTCCATGAAAGTCTTCTAGATCAATGTTTAATAATTTTTTGTTTTCTCTAAAATTAAAGAGACTTTTTTAATATCTTTTTGTTAATTCATGTATATTAATCAATATTGGAGCTCTTGAATTAAACTTATAATTTAATTGGTGATAATTATTAGCTTACCAATATTCATATATATTAATGTTTCTAACTAATGAGAGAAGACTTCCATGAAAGTCTTCTAGTAAATTATAAGTTAGAAGATTTTCAGGAAGTCTTCTATTATATTATATGCTACAAGACTTTCCAAAAAATTTATAAAAAGCTTTCAAAATTATTTTGAAAATTCTTTCGAAAATTTCTCAGATGACTTCAAATGAAAGTTTGTCTTTTGTGAATTTGATTAAATTTTACTAAAATTCTTTTTCTTTTAATTTTAGTAAATTTAACTAAGTTTTTGTGTTGTTATGTTATGTTATAAGTGTTAGACTAGTTTCAGTAAATTTGAATTTTGATACCAATAATTTTAATAATATTAGATACTTTAGGCAACATAAGTGTTAGACTAGTTTTAGTAAATTAGCATTATATGCTAGAAGACTTCTCAGGAGACTTATAGTTAAGTCTTCTATGAAGTCTTATATTATGCTATTAGGAAGTGGTGTTTAAATACATGTTTGATGATAGCCTCTTTAAACAAGTTGTGTCCTTTGCCACCCTTGTAAGCCATCAACGGTGGAGACGGACTGTTTGGTATGGGATTCCCATAGTTAGCAGTCAGTTCTGGCAGAGCATAGTAGACTCACACCTGGATAACTTGTATAAATCCATCAACAATGTAGAACTTTGTCAAATCTTTTCTTCTCAGAGAGTCCATCAGCACCTTAAACGTCACTCTCCCCCAAGGATAATTCTCAAATTCTTATAAATCCATCACTAGCCTTGAAAGACTAGCCGGTGTAGCAGTTGAGTACTTTCTCCCTTCAATAAATCAAGTAAAGATGGCTAGGTATCCGAGCCGCATGCTATCATCCCGAGACCACTCCTCGCATTTCTCACATTCTGCTATTTTCTATTCAAAAGTTGGACCAGCATTAACATCAACACCAATCAGCTCCTAGGAAGAAGCCATCTCATTTGTAACCTCACACCATGGATTTTCCAGGTCCTTGATGTAATTGCAGTTCAGACTAGTGAGGTGTTTAAACTCTATCAGTGAAAATATCAGCAGTTGTGGACCAACGAGACTCTAAAGCTCATACTTCTTCTTGATGTTAAGTTGGAAACTGAGGATATAATAAACCAGCCTTAACGCCCAACCAAAATTCATCTCCTTGAACTTGATGAACACTCCCAACTTTGAGTCCTTCAGCTTCTTATATTCATCATCATGTAGAGTTCGCCTTACAGTAGGAAGCATTTTTGAATCATCAGTATGATACGAAATGCTTTTGACTGGAAAGAGTTTTTTTCCCTAAGATAAATATCCTTTGTAGGAGTTCTGGTAAATCTATTTTCCAGGTCTGCAAACCAATAAAAACAAATATCTCAAACACAAACCAAATGCAATATTCTAAATTCATATACTAGAAGACTTGTATGTAAGTTTTAGTGAGAATACCTCTCAGAAAAATTTCAGAAAGTCTTCTACAAAATCTTCTAGAAAGTCTTCCACTAGTCTACTGGAAAACTTCCAAGAAATCTTCTGAGAAGTCTTTTAATAAAACACTACAAACATCATCATATTTGTATGCTCAACACGATTTTCAGATTACACAAAAGTTGATATTAGTATTGTCCTACTGGAAGACTTTCCCAGAAGTCTTCTAGGAAGTCTTCCAGTAGAACATTACTAAAATCAACCTCTTACAGATCTGAAAATCGTGTTAAACCTACATATTTGAAGAGAAGATATAAATAAATAGAAAACCTTAAATAAACATAAAAATGAATGACTTACAGTGGGAGAAGTTATGATGTTATGATCGCCAACAACACCAGCGATTACGGATCTGCAAAAATTGATGGAAAAGAAGAATCAAGACTACATGTTTTAGAGTTAACGGCGGTTAAACACCTTAAGTCATAAAATTGAACTCAACATCAAAAAGGAAAAACTTACCGGCGGCTGAGTTCAGCGAAACGCGGTTTCAGATCTGAAAAAAAAAACGGGTTAGTTTAATCTACTTAAATACTCTTTGCCATGAAGGAGAAAGGATATTTGTCATAAAATGAGAGATGACTGGCAGTGAGAACGACAGGAAATAGAGATGCGAAGGAAAAATAGATTCACCGTACAAATCGTGTTTGAGAGAAACGGCGCTAAGGTTTCTTGCATTTCAACAACATGAAAAATACTATTTATATGTCTGGTAAATGATCTGGTTAAGTTTAATGTACTTTGGTAAAATTAAAGCTTTGGTACTGTTTGAACGACTTCCAGGAAGTCATCTCATGTAAAAAAACGGAGACGGCTTCCTAAAAATCATTTATCCCGTAAATACTATTCACCAGATGACTTAACTATAAGTCGTATAGATCCTAAATATAAACCTCAAACTTAATTAACTAACTAAAAACTTTATTAAAATCAAATTCAACTTAAAAGTGTATAATATACATAAAACAAAAGACATATAGGTAAAAATTAATTTTTCTAAAAAAAATGCTAAACTTCCAAAAACTAACCCTATGAATACCTACAATACTATAACATATGTTACCAAACCCTAAAACAAAGAATACTATTACACATTACATTCACTCATCTCTATTAAAACAATTCAATTTAATTATATCTTAATTTATATCATTTACAAATGTTTATACTTATATAATTTCAGTTTTTTCCCAAGCAAAATATTTTTTATAAAAATTATAAATTATTTTTAAGATCAACTAAATGAGAAGACTTCCAGGATGTCTCCCAGAATACTTACAAAACTTCAGAAGACTTACAAAACCACAAAAGACTTTACGGAGTTATATTCGTAAAAATGATTTTTAGATTTTTGTTTGGTCATAAGGGATTGATTGTAACTTCACTAACCTTTTGAGTTACTTTTGCATTTGATTCAAATTTAGGTATATTTTACATTTAAAATCAAGTTTTATTTCATATTTAGAAAATTTCCCATTAAAGTTTCAGGATTTCAACAAATAAATTAAGAATCATCTTTTCTATCTTATACATTTTTAATACACTATTAATCTTCTTATATGATATTTTCTTTAAAAATATATTGTTTTAGATAATGCAAAAGGTGCATTTTCACTATTATTCATTAAATTAACTTGATAACTTAACATATTACTACTTAACTATTTACATATTTTAGAAACAAATATCAAATAAAACATATCATCCTAAATGATTAAAACTTTTTAAAAAGTATAAATAATAATTATTTATGATTATACCTTGATTTAGTTCAACATGCTATATTGTATATAATAAATTTTTATTTGATAAGTAAAATATAATAGAGATATTCTCGTGATATTATTATATTTTCTAAATCATTTCTCAATTAATTCTTATATATTTACGAGATCTTTTATATTCTCACCTTATTAATACTTTTAAAAGTATAAATATTAAAAATATTTATTAACTCAGTCATATCATACTATTATTTGAAAACATATTTAAGTGGAAACGTTATAATTTAATTGGTTTTCAATGGTCTTAGCTAATTCTAATGGTAACTAATTATTAATCATTAAGCCTCTTTAAATTTTATGATGTGACTAATAATTAGATAAAATCTAAGATTTAAATATAATAAATATATTTTTATCCAATTCATTTCGTAGACAATCCAATAAATTAGTCAAATACTATAGAATAGTCAAATCATTAGGCTGTTATCATATATAAGTTTAATCATCATTATTATAAAATTATGAACAAACAATATTATGTTAATGTATGACTATATACAGCTTTAGTAAATTATAAACTATATATTATAAATTTCACATTATTATTTTATAAATAAATATCATATAGTTATTTTTATTCTAAAATTTATACATGATATATATATATATATATTATCTATAAGTTATAGTTTTGTATTTTTTTAGAATATAGAATATGATATTTGTAACATATTTTATATGATTTATGTATTATAAGTTTAAAATATGATATTTATAGTATAGTTTATATGACTATTTTTTATTTCAAAAATTTGTTGAAATATATTCTTTAGATTATTTTATATTATATTAAATATTCGTCAATAAAAAATCAATTGCAATCAAATCACGAGATATTTTTTTGCTAATATTATGTATTTAATATTTAAATATTTATATTAAAAAATTTGAATCAAAATTCTGGTGAAAGTTACTCTAGAAATATTCTCTGTTACCTTAAGTGCATAATAATTTTTTAGAATTTATTAAAGAATATTTTATTTCATATCTTATCATAAAAAAATAATGTACATGAATTTACTATATAAATAAAACATTCTCAACAAAAATCAATGAACTTATTTTATACGGTGAAATTTTTTTGTTGCTTTTAATTTAGTAAATTTATTTTATTTTGAATGCTAAGCTTTTATATACACATATATTTTCGGTTTGTTGATTTATATTTTGTTTTACGTACAGATAAACTATTATATACTCTTTCTTAGAGAGAGAAATATGTCTAAAGTAGCTGATGCAGGTGAGTTCCATAAAGTTTTGAAAAGGGGCCACGATTCATACCTCACGACAGCTAATCCGTTTTTAGTTTTCATATGTTTTTGATTTTTTCTCTATTTTAAAAATTTTATGTTTGAGATCTTCTACAGAGTTTTGCAGTGATGTGGTCCCTTGCTCGTGAATTGGTTGTGTGGGAATTATGGTGAAGGTAATTGATATGATGCATATCATGTATACATATACCATAAATAGAATTATGGGAATTTTATGTCGAATTATAAAATTCTACAAGTGTAATGTAAATTTAGAATATGATATTTATAATATATTTTGTATGATCATTTCTAATTCAAAATGATATAGATATCTATTGTAAGATTTGTCAATCAAAAAGTTAAAAAATTGTTGTAATCTAGTCTTTAAATTTCCTTGTTATTTATATTTAATATTTAAATTTTTATAATAAGATTTATCAAAAATCAGTTGTAATCAACACATAGAATATAATCATTCCTAATATCATGCATTTATATATAAATATTTTAAATAAAATTTGTTAATTAAATATTTTGAGTAGTCTACTTTTGGAATATTCTTCTTTTTATTACTCAAATATATCTTCATTAACAAGATATTTTTATAATTAATTAGAAAAATATTTTATTTCTAAGCTTATTTTGAAAGATAGATCATTTAGTAACGTCCACCCATTTATTATATAAACAAGCAGTTCTCAATAGAGTAAAGCCACTTTTTTGTGCTGTAAAAATTATTGTTGTTTTTGATTCAATATATTTATATTCTTCTTGATTGTTGAATTTTTATGTATACATATATCTTAGTCGACTAATTCTTATTTTGTTTTATTTACAGATAAATTATTATAAGTTTTCAATTCCTTGTAAAATTATCTATGATTTGATCATTTTTATTTTTTCATATTTTTCAATCTACACTATTATCTCACTTATAAATTTTAGGTAAATTAATTATCTTCATATTTCATGGTTGATTTTAAAGAAATTGTGACTTATTTGGGCCACCGAACTTTTTTATGTTGTGAACATTTTATTGTTTTTGATTTTGGCCAAATCGTGAGTTCAAATCAAATTTAGAGGCTATTTTACTACTAAAGGTACAAAATGTTGTAAATAAGAAATAAGAAAATATTTCTATTTATATAACTACAACTATAATTTTTTTGGATGGAAAGTAACTAAGAGGATGAAGAGAACTAATTAAAAGTCAAACTTCATATATCATTTTTAGTACGTTTATAAATGCATGAGAAGCTATATTTATAGCAATCATAAGTCGGTTAATTTCACCGACATATACAAAAAGACAAAATAAGAAGATAAACATTATCTTCTAAATAGATAATCATTATCTTAACACTCCCCTTGATTATATATTTTGTATTACGTAATGCCTCATTAAAAACCTAGTCATGGAAAACCCCAATGGGATAAAAACCATGACGAGGGAAAAAGAATACATTGACGTAATCTCCCCATGAAAATAAAGGACATAGCTTTTTCTTCGTAGGTCACGCAAACGCCGAATTCTGATATCGTAGACGTGTTTTTGGAATGTTGTAGTGGGAAGAGCCTTTGTGAACAAGTCAGCCAAATTATCGCATGACCGTACATATTCGATGTCTACTTCTTTATTTTTCTCGAGCTCCCGTATGTACGAGAAAAATCTTGGAGGGATGTGCTTTATTCTGTTACTTTTGATATAAGCTTCTTTGAGTTGAGCGATACAAGCCGAGTTGTCTTCAAAAACTTTTGTTGGCTCCTTTTTAATATCTATTCCACTTACATCTTGTATGTGGTGACTCATTGACCTAAGCCACACACATTCTCGACATGCTTCGTGAAGCGCAATAGTCTCTGCATAATTTGAAGAAATTGTAACTAGAGTTTGTTTCTGGGAACGCCAAGAGATCGCGGCTCCACCAATTGTAAAAACGTATCCGATTTTCGATCAAGCTTTATGAGAATCTGATAAGTATCCTGCATCTGCAAAAACCAACCATACTAAACTCGAATTTTCTAAAATACATTAACCCCAAATCAACCGTACCTTGTAAATAACGGAATATGTGTTTTATTTTGTTCCAAATGTTTGTGAGCAGGAGTAGAGCTATATCTTACTAGTAGGTTAGTAGCAAAAGTAATATCGGATCTGGTACAATTTGCAAGGTATAAAATCCCACCAATAGCACTCATATAAGGTACTTCAGGACCTTATATCTTCTCGCTATCTTCACAGAGTTTAAAAGGATCTTTCTCAATATTGAGAGATTTATTTACTCTTGGAATACTCAAAAGAGTCGCTTTGTCCATATAAAGCCAGATGATGATTTCTTTATAAAAACGCATGGACATATCGCATTATTCATATATCCTTTACTCAAAAGATATTCACTTAAAAGATTGTACCACATACGTCCGGATCGCTTTAATCCGTATAGTGATCGATGTAACTTGACTGAATAAACCTCCCTAGATTTTTCTTTCAATGCTTCTGGCATTTTCAATCCTTCAAGGAGTTTTATATATCATATCTATATCATTATCCAACGATCCATACAAATACGCTGTCACAACGTCCATGAGATGCATTTCAAGATTTTTCGATACCGTTAAGCTCATCAAAAATCTAAACATAATTCCATCCATTACCAGGGAATACGTTTCCTCAAAATCAATTCCCGGTCTCTGAAAAAACCCTTTAGCAACTAATCGGGATTTATAACGTATTATTTCATTCTTTTCATTTCTATTTCTCACAAATACCCACTTTTACCCAACATGACTTATATTCTCACGCGTTATGACTATAGATCTAAAGATATTCCTTTTATTTAATGAGAGTAATTTAATTTGAATGGCCTTTATCCCATCATCCCAATCATCTCTTTTTCACATTCTAAAATGGACCTTTGATTGGAATCATCAATTTCATGATCGATCTCTTTGGACACAGAAAAGGAGAACATTCCATCAACATCTTTTATATTTCTGATCCATTATTTTTCATCTCAAACGTAGTTGATGGAAATCTCATACTTTTATGTCCCATTCTTGTCATCTGGATCCTTATATTTATTTGGTTCTTCATGAACCTTTTCATTTATGTCTTCTTTCAAACATCTTTCAATATCAGGTTTTCTATAACTTTTTCATTTTGCTCAGCCAATTTCTTTTTCTTTCGAAGATTTTTATCTTTAAAACCCGCTGGTCTCCCCTTCTTTAATTGAACCTTAGGTTCACTAATTTTGTTACCGTCACTTTGTTCTTTAGGAACATCAACTCTTGATGGAACATTTTCAGCAGGTATATATGATTTTGTTACCTTTCTCGTATGTGTGAACGCATCTGGTAACTAGTTTGCAAAATTATGCAAATGCACAATTTTCTAAATTTTCAGCTCTCTTTGATTTGTAGGGGGATCAAGGTGTAACAACGACTGTGTGCACATGTAATCTCTTTAGGAATTTCTCTAATTCCTTCCCTTAAGCTGAAAATTCATCCTCATTAAAATGGCAATCGACAAATCTTGCCGTAAACATATCACCAGTTACAGGTTCCAGATATCTTATTATACTTTGTGACATATAACCCACATATATTCTCAATCTCCTTTGTGGGCCCATTTTTGTTCTTTGTGGCGGTGCTATCGGAACATAGACCGCACATCCAAAGACTCGAAGATGAGATACATCTGGATCTTGGCAAGACGCCAATTATAATGGGGAGTATTTATGATATGCACTCATTCTTAACCGAATCAATGCAGCCGCATGACCCCATATTGAAATTAAGAGCTTTGTTCTCAATATCAATGGCCTTGCAATCAACTGTAACTGTTTTATTAAAGACTCGATCATGCCATTTTGTGTATGAACATGGGGGACTGGAAGTTCTACTTCAATTTCCATTGACATACAATAATCATCAAAGTCTTGCGATGTAAATTCACCAGCATTATCAAGCCTTACTTTCTTAATGGCATACTCTGTGAACTGCGTTCTCAGCTTTATTATTTGGGCAATAAACTTTGCGAAAGCCGTATTTCGTGTCGTCAAAATATACACATTTGACCATCTACTAGATGTGTCAATCAATATCATGAAATACTAAACGACCCGCATGGTGGGTGGATCGGCCCACATATATTTCCATGTATTCTTTCTAAAAACATTGGTGATTCATTGCCAACATTTGCTGGTGATGGCCGAGTTATAAGTTTTCATTGAGAACATGCATTACATGTAAACTTTCCCGTTTACAAAATTCTTCCGTTCTTCAACGGATGGCCATTCGAATTTTGCACTATTTTTGTCATCATGACTGAACCAGGATGTCTTAGCCTCTCATGCCAGACTGTAAATGTATCAGTAAACTTCATGTTTACTACGGCATAGGACTCAGTCATGTTTATCTTTGTACAATATAGTCCAGAGGATAACATTATTAACTCTTCCAATATACGTTTCCTCTCGGACTTAATGCAAAGAAATTCAGTGCCATCATTACTCATAGTTTCAATATGATATCCATTTCTCCGGATATCCTTAAAACTTAATAAGTTTCTATGAGACTCGGGGGAATACAATGCATCATTTATTTCAAATATTGTTCCCCTTGGCATTGAAAATTTCACTCTTCCAGGACCCATAGTAATTTTTGCACTACCAGATATTGTAGTTACGCTTCCAGCGTAATCTTTTATTTTGAGACTATAGAAATATTTTTTATCTTTAATTATCGTGTGCGTTGACGCACTATGTGCCAAACACATATCTCCATCCAAAATCTCAAAGTCTAACATATTTCTTAATTTAAAATATTCAGAAAACAAACATTAATAGTAAGCATGAAACATGAAACATAGCATATATTTTACAATAAAAGATATAAATACTATAATACAGTAAACACTACATCACATCGATCTTATTACACATTGATATTTTCTGGCTCAACCAGAAAGTTTGATACGTCAAGATGAGTATCATCATTTAAACCATGAAAGGACAACCCGGGTTCATATGAGATGAAGTTTGTTTCACCTCCTTTCTCTTTTCCCTTTTGGGATTCTCTATACAGATCAGCTAAGTGTTTTGGCGTACGACAACTACGTACCCAATGACCTTTCATGCCGCATCTGCAGCCAACCTTTTCTGTTTACCTTTTATCATCCCGGTCCTTTTCATTTTTGTAAAAGTCTTTCTTATTTATTTCATCGTACAGACATAATCTTCTTCCTCGTCCTCTTCCACGATCATGATAACGACCACGTCCACGTCCTCGTCCTCTCCAATTATCATAACTGGAAAATGCAATATTCGCTGCGGGGAATGGAGCAGCTCCAGTGGGACGAGCATGATGGTTTAAAGTCACGAGTTGATTATTCTGCTCCGCTACAAGGAAGACTTGCATCAACTCCGAGTAATGAGTATACCCATTCACCTAGTACTGTTGCTGCATGACTACATTTCTGAGATGGAACGTGAAGAGAGTTTTCTCAATCATATCATAATCACTTATTTTCTCTCCACATAACATCATCCTGGATTTAATTCCGATCATCGCGGAATTATACTCACTTATACTTTCATAGTCCTGAACCGGTGATGGATACACTCGTGTTTAGTTTTCGGTAAGATCACATATTTCTGATGATCGAACCTCTCTTTTAAAGATTATCAGAGGTCCCCAGGATCCTCTTTCATAATATACTTATCTTTTAAACCATCATGTTTATGATGTCGTAAAAATATCATGGCTTTAGCCTTTTTCTTATCCGACACCGTTTTTGAACTATCGATGGTATCCAAAAGCATGTTTCCTCTCAGGTGCATTTTGCATCCACTGTCCAAGTCATATAATTATTTCCCGTAATATCGAGGGCATTGATTTCGAGCTTTGTCAAATTCGGCATGATAACTATATTCATAGAATAATAATATAAAAATATAATAAAGATGGAAATTTAAATACATAAAATAAAGGACTTAAATTAAATTGCATAAATTTAAAATACAGTAATTTTAAAAAACATTAATAAAATTGGAGGCTTAGCCTTTCACATGATCCGAGGAGTCATAGACTACCATATTAATCATTTTCAAAGTCCAGGGAGACATTATCTACCATGTTGATTTTTTTTTAATTCAAGATCGAAGGAGACATTGTTTTCCATTTTGATCTTTTCTTATTTCAAGGTCCAAGGAAACTTAGTCTACCATGTTGACCTTTTCTTTTTATTCACGGAGAAAAAGCCTACCACGTGTTTCTCTGATCATGAAGGTATAGCCTACCATAATGCTCAGTCGGGGAACACAACGCCTATCATCCCGAAAAATAAACAGAGAAGGCTTGGCCTTTCACTCTGAAACAATAATAAAATAAAATAATAAAAATATTTAAAATACATAAATTAAACCTCACCTCTAGTATTACTTTGATCGGTAAAAGAGCTTCGTGATGATAACGTGTTGTAAATAAGAAATAAAAAATATTTATATTTATATAACTATAATTCCTTTGGATGGAAAATAACGTGGGAGATGGAGAGAACTAATTAAAAGTCAAACTTCATATATCATTTCTTTGTATGTTTACAAATGCATGAGAAGCTATATTTATAGCAATCATAAGTCGGTTAATTTCACCGACATATACAAAAAAACAAAATAAGAAGATAAATATTATTTTCTAAATAGATAATCATTATCTTAACATAAAATAGATTTTGTCAGGAAAAAGATTTTTTTTTATTTTATTATAACGATATTAACAATGTAGAAACGTTACAATATCTAACCTTAAATTGAGAGGCAGTGTAAGATCAAATACAAACACTATTCAGATCAAACCAAAACCAAGCAACATGTGGATCGATGGATGTACTCTCAATAATTACTATGGTGGTTTGATTGATATCACCTACTCAACTAGTTTAGTAGTAAGAGCTACAAATATAAAAATCTGCATCATATTGTAAATAAGAAATAAGAAAATATTTATATTTATATAACTATAATTTCTTTGGATGGAAAGTAACGAAAGAGATGAAGAGAACTAATTAAAAGTTAAATTTCATATATCATTTCTTCGTACGTTTACAAATGCATGAGAAGCTACATTTATAGCAATCATAAGTCGGTTAGTTTCACCGACATATACGAAAAAGATAAAATAAGAAGATAAATGTTATCTTCTAAATAGATAATTATTATCTTAACACTCACCCTTAATTATATATATTGTATTACGTAATGCCTCGTTAAAAACTTAGTCATGGAAAAATCCAATGGGATAAAAACCATGACGAGGAAAAAGAGTACATTGACGTAATCTCCCCCTGAAAATAATGGAAATAGCTTTTTCTTCATAGGTCACGCAAACGCTGCATTCCAATACCGTAGATGCATTTTCGGAATGTTGTAGTGGGAAGAGCCTTGGTGAACAAGTCAGCCGGATTGTCACATGACCGTACAGATTCGACGTCCACTTCTTTATTTTTCTCGAGCTCCCATATGTATGAGAAAAATCTTGGAGGGATGTGCTTTGTTTTGTCGCTTTTGATATAACTTTCTTTGAGTTGAGCGATACAAGCCGAGTTGTCTTCGGAAACTTTTGTCAGCTCCTTTTTAATATCTATTCCACTTGCATCTTAGATGTGGTGACTCATTAACCTAAGCCACAAATATTTTCGACATGCTTCGTGAAACGCAATAGTCTCTACATGATTTGAAAAAGATGCAACCAGAATTTATTTCTGGGAATGACAAGGGATCGCGACTCCACCAATTATAAAAAAGTAATCGGTTTGCGATCGAACTTTATGAGGATTTGATAAGTATCCTGTATCTGCAAAACCAACCATACCAAACTCGAATTTTCTAAAATACATTAACCCCAAATCAACCGTACCTTGTAAATAACGGAATATATGCTTTATTGCGTTCCAATGTCTGCGAGTAGGAGCAGAGCTATATCTTGCTAGTAGGTTAGTAGCAAAAGCAATATCGGGTCTGGTACAGTTTGCAAGGTATAAAAGTCCACCGATAGCACTCATATAAGGTACATCAGGACCTAATATCTTCTCGTTATTTTCATAGGGTTTAAAAGGATTTTTCTCAACATTAAGAGATCTATTTACCATTGGAGTACTTAAAGGAGTCATCTTATCCATATAAAAGTGTTTCAATAATCTTTTGGTATAATTTAATTGATGCACAAATATTCCTTCTCGGAAATGCTCAATCTGGAGCTCAAGACAAAACTTTGTCTTTCCAAGATCTTTCATTTTGAACTCTTCTTTCATATGAGTTCGAGCATCATCAACCTCTTTTTGAGTTCCAATTACGTTCATGTCATCTACATATACAACAATGATCACAAAGCCAAATGACAAATTTCCTTATAAAAACGCATGGACATATCGCATTATTCACATATCCTTTACTCAAAAAATATTCACTTAAGTGATTGTACCACATATATATGGATTGCTTTAATACGTACAGTGATCGCTGTAACTTGACCGAACAAATCTTCCTATTTTTTTCTTTCAATACTTCTGGCATTTTTAATCCTTGAGGGAGTTTCACATATATATCATTATCCAACGATTCATACGAATATTCTGTCACAACGTCTATGAGATACGTTTCAAGATTTTTTGATGATGTTAGGCTCATCAAAAATCTAAATGCAATTGCATCCATCACCGGGTAATATGTTTCTTCAAAATCATTTCCCAGTCTCTGAGAGAAACCTTGGGCAACTAATCGGGCTTTATATCGTGTTACTTCATTCTTTTCATTTGTTTTTCTCACGAATACCTATTTGTACCCAACATGACTTATATTCTCAGTTGTTATGATTATAGGTCCAAAGAGATTTCTATTATTTAGAGAGAGTACTTCAATTTGAATGGCCTTCTTCCACTCCTCCCAGTCATGTGTTTTATGATATTCCAAAATGGACGTTGGATCGGAATCATCAATTTCATGATCGATCTCTTTGGACACAGAAAAGAAGAACATTCCATCAACATCTTTTATCTTATTTCTGATCCATAATTTTTCATCTGGGCGTAGTTGGTGGAAATCTCATACTTTTCTGTTTCCGTCTCGTCATTTGGATCATTATCTTTATTTGGTTCTTCTTGAAATCTTTTCATTTATGTCTTCTTTCAAATATCTTTCAATATCAGGTTCTTCTATAAGCTTTTCATTTTGCTCAACCAATTTCTTTTTCTTTCGAAGATTTTTATCTTTAGAACCCGCTGGTCTCTCTTTCTTTAACTGAACCCTAGGTTCACTCATTTTGTTACCATCAGTTTGTTTGTTAGGAACATCAACTCTTGATGGAATATTTTCAGCGGGTATATATGATTTCATCCCCCCTTCTCGTATCTGTAAACACATATGGTAACTGGTTTGCCAAATTATGCAAATGCACAATTTTCTGAACTTCCAACTCTCTTTGATTTGTAGGGAAATCAAGGTGTAACAACGACTGTGTACACCATGTAATCTCTTTAGAAATTTCTCTAATTTCTCCATCTAACGCTGGAAATTCATCCTCATTAAAATGGCAATCAGTAAATCGTGCTGTAAACATATCACCAGTTACTGGTTCCAGATATCTTATTATACTTGGTGACGTATAACCCACACATATTCTCAATCTCCTTTGTGGATCCATTTTTGTCCTTTGTGGCACTGCTATCGGAACATAGACCGCACATCCAAAGACTCGGAGATGAGATACATCTGGCTCTTGGCCAGACACTGATTGTAATGGGGAATACTTATGATATGCACTCGGTCTTAACCGAATAAGTACAGCCGCATGCAATATAGCATGACCCCATACTGAAATTGGGAGCTTTGTTCTCAATATCAACAACATTTCAATCAATTGTAACCGTTTTATTAAAGACTCGGCCATACCATTTTGTGTATCAACATGGAGGACTAGATGCTCTACTTCAATCCCTATTGACATACAATAATCTTTAAAGGCTTGCGATGTAAATTCACTAGCATTATCAAGCCTTACTTTCTTAATGGCATACTCTGAGAACTGTGTTCTCACATTTATTATTTGAGCAATGAATTTTGCGAAAGCCGTATTTCGTATCGTCAAAAGACACACATTTGACCATCTACTGGTTTCCTCAATTAATACCATAAAATACTTAAATGGCCCACAAAGTGGATGGATCAGCCAACATATATCACCATGTATTCTTTCTAAAAATATTGGTGATTCATTGCCAACCTTTGCTGGTGATGGCTGAGTTATAAGTTTTCCTTGAGAACATGCAGTACATGTAAACTCGTCCGTTTGCAAAATTCTTCCGTTCTTCAACAGATGGCCATTCAGATTTTGTATTATTTTCTCATCATGACTGAACCAAGATATCCTAACTTCTCATGTAATATTTTAAATGTATCAGTAAATTTCGTGTTTACTACGACATAAGAATCAGTCATGTTTATCTTTGTACAATATAGTCCAGAGGAAAACATTCTTAACTCTTCCAATATATGTTTCTTCTCGGATTTAATGCAAAGAAGTTCAATGTCATCTTTACTCATAGTTTCAATATGATATCCATTTCTCCAGATATCCTTAAAACTTAATAAGTTTCTATAAGACTCGGGGGAATACAATGCATTATTTATTTCAAATATTGTTCCCCCTGACAATAAAAATTTCACTCTTCCATAGCCCATAATAATCCTTGCACTACCAGATATTGTACTTATGCTTCCAGCATAATTTTTATTTTGAGATTGGAGAATTATTTCTTATCTTTAATTATCGTTCGCTTTTACGCACTATCTGCCAAACAAAAATATTTATCCAAAATCTTAAAGTCTGACATCTTTTTAAATTTAAAATATTCATAAAAATCTTTCTGAATTTAAAATATTCATAAAACATACATTAATATTTAACATGAAACACAACATATATTTTATAATAAAATATTTAAATATCATAATACAATAAACAATACATCACATCAATCTTATTACACATTGATATTTTCTAGCTCAACCAGAAAGTCTGATACGTCGAGATGAGTATCATCATTTAAACTATGAAAGGACGGCCCGAGTTCATATGAGATGAAGTTTGTTTCACCTCCTTTCTCTTTTACCTTTTGGGATTCTCTATACAGATTGGCTAAGTGTTTTGGCGTACGACAACTATGTACACAATGACCTTTCATCCCACATCTGTAGCAAACCTTTTTTGTTTGCCTTTTATCATCCCGTCCCCTTTCATTTTCGTGAAAGTATTTCTTATTTCTTTCATCATAGGGACGGAATCTTCTTCCTCGTCCTCTTCCACGACCATGATAATGACCACATCTACTTCCTCGTCCTCTCAAATTATCATAACTAGACGATGCAACATTTGCTTCGGGGAATGGAGCAGCTCCAGTGGGACGAGCATGATGGTTTAAAGTCACGAGTTGATTATTTTGTTCCGCTACAAGGAGGACTTGCATCAACTCCGAGTAACGGGTATACCCACTCACCCGGTACTGTTGCTGCAAGACTACATTTTCAGGATGGAACATGGAGAGAGTTTTCTCAATCATATCATAATCTCTTATTTTTCTCTCCATATAACATCATCCTAGATGTAATTATGAACATCATCCTAGATGTAATTCCGAATATCGCGGAATTATACTCACTTACACTTTTGTAGTCCTGGAACCGGAGATGGATCCACTCATGTTTAGCTTTCGGTAAGATCACATATTTCTGATGATCAAACCTCTCTTTTAAAGACTGCCAGAGGTTCTTAGGATCCTCTTTCGTAATATACTCATCTTTTAAACCATCATGTATATGGTGCCGTAAAAATATCATGGCTTTAGCTTTTTTATCATCTGACACTGTTTTTGAACAATCGATGGTATCCAAAAGCCCGTTTCCTCTCACTGCCCAAGTAATATAATTGTTTCCCGTAATATCGAGGGCATTGATTTTGAGCTTTGTCAAATTCGACATGATAACTATATTCATAGAATAATAATATAAAAATATAATAAAGACGAAAATTTAAATGCATAAAATAAAGACATAAATTAAATTGCAGAAATTTAAAGAACATTAATAAAATTGGAGGTTTAGCCTTCCACAAGATCCAAGGAGTCATAGACTACCATATTAATTATTTTTTCAAAGTCCAAGGAGACACTATCTGCCATATTGACTTTTTTTTTCAAGATCGGAGAAGACATGGGCTACCATTTTGATCTTTTCTTATTTCAAGGTCCGAGGTGACTTAGTCTACCATGTTGACATTTTCTTTTTATTCACGGAGACAAAAGCTTACCATGTGTTTCTCTGATCGAGAAGGAATAGTCTAACATAACGATCAGTTGGGGAAGGCAACGCCTATCATCCCGAAAAATAAACAGAGAAGGCCTGACCTTTTACTCTGAAACAATAATAAAATAAAATAATAAAAATAAAAATATTTAAAAAACATAAATTAAACCTCACCTCACTAGTATTACCTTGATCGGTATAAGAGCTTCGTGCTGATAATGTGTTGTAAATAAGAAATAAGAAAATATTTCTATTTTAAATAACTATAATTTCTTTGGATGGAAAGTAACGAGGGAGATGGAGAGAACTAAATAAAAGTCAAAATTCATATATCATTTCTTCGTACGTTTACAAATGCATGAGAAGCTATATTTATAACAATCATAAGTCGGTTACTTTCACCGACATATACAAAAGAGACAAAATAAGAAGATAAACATTATCTTCTAAATAGATAATCATTATCTTAATACATCAGACGATATTGACAATCTGAGTACTTAATTACTTGCGCTAGATTAAAGATTTTGGACTTCACTATTGTGAAGAACCAACAGTTTTAAAATGATACATTGATGCTAATTGGATCTCATATTCTAAAAACTCAAAAATTCAAATGTGTATATGTTTTTATACTAGGAGGAGCAGCAATATCAAGGAAGTCTACCAAAAAACAGTATTAGCCAGATCCACTATGCAATTTGAGTTTACAGCCTTAGACAAAGAAGTAGAAGAAGCTGAATGGTTTAGAAATTTTTTTGAAGATATTTCTATGTGGGAGAAACTTGTGTCAGCTATACACATACATTGTGATAGTCAATCAATTATACCTCAGGCTCAGAATAATCTCTACAATGATAAATCTTGTCACAATAGAAGATGACATAAAACCATTAAACAACTTACCTCAAATGGTGTAATTAGAATAGACTACAAAAATTGGCTGACAACCTAGTGGATCCATTCATTAGGCATTGATTTAGCGGGATGTGTTAGTGAATGAACTAGTCTAAGTTGCAAATTAAGTTTTGCGACCTTGATCGGATTGTCCCTAGACTGTCACGTAACGCTTCCGGACCATGGTGTTGATCAGTCCATCGGTCATGTTCTTGCTTGATTGTTGCCTGGTCAATTGACCTATGTCTAGGATGGTCCGGGGGTGTTACATAGGTGGTATCAGAGCTTGTTTTGTCCATGCTTTCCGAACCTGCGAATTTTAATCGGTTTTAAATGTTTTATCGAGTCAAAAAGGAGTCAAAAGGTATTTAAAGTAATATGGTCACGTCCAGCCATTAAGGATAAGAAATTTAGGATTTTACTTTTTCACTGGATGTAGATGGATAACCGGCGTACAAGTCAAGGTGGGAAGTGGGGATGGTCGTCAAGAGATGGTAGACCATAAGGAGATTCAAAACAATGATTTTCTAATGGGAACATAATGGAAATCCATTTTCAACAAGTCATGGACATAGTCAGTCACAGCTGCAAGAGAGTTCACATCCAAATGAACAACCGAGACAAAGAGGGAATCAAGAGGCTGAAATTCCACTAGGAGGAGTAGTAGATTTGTTTACTCAAATGCTACGGCAAGTTTCTGGGAATGCGTACCCTTAGGAATCTTTAAACTTGGAGTTTGTGAAGATCTTGAACACAATGAAGAGTTTGGAAACATATAAAGTTCAAAGGAGGAACCAACATATTTGAGGCGGAAGAATGGATGCACATGATGCATAAAAACTTTTAAACAATGTTGTGTCCAGACAAAGAGTTGTGGTTTATTATATACAGGAAGATTCTCGTAACTGGTGGGGAAGTGTGGAACGTCAACATGGAAATCATATTACATTTTGCGATGTATTTCAGAAGGAGTTCAGAAGAAAATACTTTCCACCTGAGGCAGGACATTGATTGGGGAGACAATTCATCAATCTTACTCAAAGAGATATGACATATGGTAGTATGAAGCTGAATTCACAAGAATTTGTTACTATGTATGTAACGGTCATGAAGACAAAGCAACAATGATTCAGAACTTTATGAATAGATTACAACCTGAACTAGGTAGCAGAATCGCAGAAAGTAACTTTGAAAATATCACAAACTTAGTCGAGAGGGCAGTAAATGTGGAAGTTGCGGTAACAGCAGAAGCAGAATATGAATCAGAAGTTAAAATGTGTTAGTGACCAGAAGGAAAAGAAAATATTAGAATCCAAGGATTCAGTAATCAAGACATAACCAGAAAAAGATGCCATGACTCAAAATCTTGGAAAGGAAACCAAGAATGTTTTACTTGTAGAAGGGTTGGTCACATTGCTTGACACTGCATGGAAAATCAAGCTGCATTAAGAAGAGAACATCCCCAACTTTCCCTACTGGAAGACATACCCTAGAGAAAGAAAAAGTATATGATGTAGATAATTAGGAAAACCTTAACCTTCAAGCCTGTGAGGTAAGTAAGGGTTCTAACTTCCTTGTGAATACTTAATGCTTGATTGGTTGTGATATGTTAGAATATTGATTTTAATTGTTGTTATGTGCTATTGCACGAGAAATTTTGGTTAATGTTCTTGTTGTGTGTAGGAACGTTGTGGTATGTAATGACCCCGAAGACCAAACATTTGAAAATTAAAATTTAGTTCAGTAGTTTTTTGATTGTTGGATCTTATGAGCGGATCTATCGATGACAATTTTTGGAAATATTGGGAGCTAAATTGGGTACATGTTTGGGTTCTAGCGGGTTAAGCCATCGTAATGAGGTACTAAAACAAGATAACATAAATGTTGGGCTAAGAATGAGTGGGCAGAGGAGATGTCTATTAAAATGATATGATAGATATAAAAGATTTAATCATCAAAAGATATTGAGATTAAAGAAATGGCTAAGTATGAGTGTGATATCTACCGGAGGACAAGATAGAACCTTCAGCAAGAATTTAGAATACGAAGACAAATTCTATTAAGGGTGGAATGTTTTAACCCTCATGAAGGGATAAAAATGGTCGAGATCGGTAAATCAGAATTTGGAGCTAAACTTTTGGGAATCTATGTATCTGGAGGAATGTTAAATTTTGATCACAAAAAAACTTGACTTTTGGGAATCGATGTTAAATTTATCAAGGTTAGAAATCAGTTCGGAATTTATTGAAAATATTCAGCTCATCAGAACGGACGTGAAAAAATTATTCATGATCGATCGAAGGTCAAAAATATGCTGGAAGAGTCAGAGTTGGACGAATGGACTGGGAAGCAGGATGTGGTTCGATGCATGTAATCAGTACGTGCTGGCGGCTGGCTGGGAAGGTATGTGACTATAGAAGCACGAGATATTTCCTTGCATACATACAGACATCTAGAAGCACGAGGTGTTGTCATGCATGCAACTAGTACATGCGGCAAGCCATGTGGGAGTAGGTTTTGCGCCTTGCATGCAGTCTAGACATGCGGCATGACATGTGGGAGGAGGTGTGGCGCCTCGCAAGTTACCAAGGCATGCTGTCCGACATATGTGCACTGTGTATCGCTGCGCATCTGACCGGGATCATGCAGGGTGACATGTGGTTGCATGTGTGGTCTGATCTCACTGGCCGTAAATTTCTATAAATACCAAGGCTTCCCCTTAATTTTTCACACATCAGACCACTTCATATCAGTTCAAACATGTGGATTAGAGAGAGAGAAAGTGGGCATTTTCAAGAAAGTGTAGTCAAGTTCTGAAGACCAATAATCCACCGGGAAGTAAAAAAGATTTGGCCAGCACCTAGAGGAGTTTTTGTTTGAGTTGATAGTTGTTCAAGGGAGGCCATACAAGTTTAGGTACACCTTTTTAGATCAGTTGAGACGGGAAGCTACTTGAGAAGTTAGACAAAAGGTTTTGGTTGAGGATTCATGCACATGGTCAAAGCCACAACGAACCAAACACGGTGATTCGCAGAAATTGATTATTGACTTGTTTTCATGTAGGTTCCCATTATGAAGTTAGACCATGGCAGGATGCCGGATCTAACTTAGTAACGGTTTGATTAGATAATAATTAACGTTGGTGAATCGTGACTGATTGATTGGTTGCATGCCTAGTTATAGCTTGTTGAACGCTTAGATAATATTGCTAAGTTATGGATAGATAGGTATTATGGAATTTAAGTCTTTGGGCTAGGTTTTGAAATTTATCCTCGGTTTACTGTTAGGTGGTTAGATTGCATACTTAGATGATTATTGCTATTGTGTTATTATCTGTCAGCATGCAGGGTTTGTGATGATATTATTGTTTAGTTGATTAGATGTTAGTACTAGAAAATTTATGTCATATATACCAAATTTCTAGTATGTATCGTGATGGTTGACTTAGGACTAGGGGATCTAGGTCATATAGTCTGAATTCCTTGTCGTACTAGAGGTCCCAAGCCATATAGTCTGGATTGCTGGTACTATTGGTTAGTCATGAGTTTTGTTGATAGCTTGCCTGAGCAGCAATGCTAGGCTTTTGTATGGGGTGTTACAGCGACAAGGAAAATTACGTAAGCATGTCTCTATGCGGCTTGCCAGAGAGATTTCATAAAGCATGCTCTGTACGGAGAGGTTGCTAGAAAGCATGCTCTGTCATGTGGTATCCTTAGTGAGTGATGCATGTTAGTTTGTGGCAAAGAAGGTTACTGAAGTATATCCCTCCGCGGTTGGACAAAGAGATTGCATAAAACATGCTCTGTACTGAGAGAATGCTAGAATGCATGTTTCGTCATGTGACACCTTATTGGGATTACATGTCAGTTTCTTAGATGTTCTAGCCGTGTGCCTTTGTGGCTGCGAGTTAGGTGTTCCGTGGTCGAGGAAGTGAGGAGGCTCGGGTTTACCAAGAGTCTTAGGATGTGTAGTTAAGGGTGTAGGATAGTGAGTCTTAGCATAAATCCTTTTATTTTGTTAATGGTTGATTATGTTATGCTGTTTGTCTTGTTTATGTTTACGATTGAGTCGCTCGGGTTTCCACGGGAGAAGTCTCGAGTGATGATTATTATTGTTATGTTATTGCTTGGTGAACCTCTTGTATTAGATTATTTGGTGTTGGGATGGCGAGGTGTACATGCTAGTTGGGGCCCTGTCTCACTAAGTGATATTAGGTTACTCATTAAATTCACCTATAATTGAAGGAAAACTGAAAGTAGTTTTTCCTTTCCTTTTGTAAAACGATGCTTGTTTAATGTATTCTGACTCGATGTTGGCACTAAATCTAGATCCATCTGTAATTTTTTTACTTGTAACAGATATTTATTATATTCAATAAAATTGTTGTTTTATATCGTTACAATGGTTCTCTTGTAAAAAGACTTGTCCGGTCTAAACATAATGTTAAGTCTTGGTACCGGTTGAAAAATCTTAAGCCTCGATCTAACAGAACAGTTAGCTCTTGGTACGAGTTGCAAGCCTTAGGTCTTGATTTAACAAGACGTGTTAGTGGATGAATTAGTATAAATTGCAAATTAATTTATGTGACCTTGACCAGATTGTCCATAGTTCGTTAGTAACTCTTCCGGACCATGGTGTTGGTCGATCCTTCGGTCATGTTTTTTTTTTGATTGTTGGTCGTCAATCAACCTTTATTTAAGACAGTCCGGGAGTGTTACAAGCATGGTTTCAGAACCAGAAGGATTGACGGAGAGTTGGAGAGAGGCCAAGAGAATGTTGGATTATTATAGAGTAGGGAAAAGATTTAAGATGATGGATAGTAAATTTTGGGGGATTTTGAATAGTAGAGTGAACAGTAGTTTTCTCAAATACATATCCCGCGAGGGTGAGCTAACTCCAAAAACCCGTCCTCAGTATTTTTAGAGTTTGTAGAATCTATAATAATTGAAGATTGAGTAACTATTAGTTTGTGATTTCCGGTGAGAAGGAGTCTGAATCAAAGAAGAAACAACGCTTGACTTCTCAACTGAAGTAGTAGAAGTAAACAGAGAGTGAGAAGACGGGGAAGATTGAAGGGACGGAAAGTCAGCAAAGAGGGCTTGGTCAGGAGGGTCTGTTAGATCAGGTAGGAGGTTGGCTGGAGATCCATCGGGGTTCAACCGGAATCACAATGCTTCTGAGGAAACTATGGGTTCGCTTCAAAGGATACCGTCATTATTTTTCTCTTTTTTGTAGTGTCAATATTACAAACTTAGTTTAGAGCCATTTTAATCTCTTATATACTAAAGCACAAATCGTCTGACATATCAGAAATTGACATGTGGTAAAGCCTTTAAAAAAATAATCATCCTTTATATACAGGCGAATCAGAAATTGACATGTGACAAAACTTTAAAAAAATTGTCACCCCTTATATACTAAAGCGCAAGTCGCCTGACGTATCAAAAATTGACATGTGGCAAAGCTTTTTAAAAAATAATCATCCTTTATATATAGGTGAATCATAAATTGACAATAACTGCTCACGTTAAAATAATCATCCTTTTCAAATATCTTACATAAATTAATACAACAATAAATAAGAGATAAATTTTGCAATAATTGTTGCTCACGTTAGAGGCCACAAACTATCCTCCTAATTTGTCTCAACTTCCCATCTCACACAATCAAACTGAATTAAACTATACTACTTTATGATATTAGTCGGTTAATTGCTTTAATGACTAGGAGTATCAAATTTTAGTTACTTATTACAAAAAATAATAATTAAATAATGACTAGGAGTATCAAATTTTAGTTACTTATTGTTTGTCACAAAAATAATAATCAATTAATTTACTATGAAGGATATTTCATGTATTTATCCTGGTTACTAATCTTCTCTTTTACTGGTTTTTATGTTTGTATGATGCAAAGTTTGAAAGAACAAAATCAAAACCGTAAAGATTCTCAGAAGGTAAAATGATCTTGTATGAATATTGTATCTAATTTTAGTTTATTAATCTGAATCATGTCTTTAATACTTTTAAATAAAATAATTAAGTACATAAGAGATTTGCTCATGCATAGCACGGAAGACACACTAGTTTATATACTAAATCACAAATTACCTAGCCAATAAAATTTTGACACATGGCAAAACTTAAAAAATAAACAATTGATATTTTTTTTCTTCAGTCTCCTATTTTTTTATAAAAGTTTATAAGTACTTAATACCTGATTTTATTTCACGTTAAGATAATTTATTCACTATCAAATAGTTTTTATTTTTTATATATTAAAACACACACAAATCACCTAACCAACTAAATTCTAACACATGTCCATATATTTAACAAAAAGAACAATGTCAATGAAAAATATTATTTCTACGATTATCAATTTTTTAGAAGCGGTAAGTCAATAATTTTTTTCATATCACTAACAACACTTTCATATTTCAAAGAATAAATCATATAATCATAACTTCTCATCATGTAAGAGTTTTCTATATCTCATCTAACTTTTAAGCAACTAATTTATTCTCTTGTTCTTTTTTTATATAATTGTTCTTCAAGCAAAAATTTATGTCTAGCCCTTATTCAGAGTATTTACGTTCGTTCTCATGTTAATATTCTCTAATTTTTATAACTATTTTTGCATGATTCATGTTGAAGATGATCACATACTGCTGTAAATTTTTTTTAAAAAAAACTCAGAGCTTTGTCAGCAACTTGGTAACAGTAAGTATATCTAAATCTACTATTTATAAATTGAGTATTTATGTTTGTTGTGGTTTGAGAATTTTATAGCATTAACATGTTTAAATAATTTTAAAGATAGGAAAAAAAATTGACCCATGGGTAGCATGGGTAGTAACACTAGTACATATATAAATTAGAGAAATTGTCTTATATAGCCATAATTTTTTTTTATCACAAATATAGAGTCTAAAAAGGAAAATGATCAAAATGTTTTATTAAGGAGATAAATATACACTTATACCATTTGTGTTAACTAATATAGACTTAGAGTTTAGAGCTAAGGAGTGAAGTTTTGGGATTAAGGATTAAAATTTCTAAAAAATTAAAAATATTAAAATTTAAAAATAAAAATTTAAAAATAGTTTCAAAAAGTATTTTTCAAATTTTAAAAAGTAAATAAAAATTTGAAAAATAAATAATGAAAAGGGCAATTCTCTTAAATAGCCCTTTTTAAGTTTTTGTCACAAAAATAGCCCTCAAAAAAATAAAATGACCAAAATAGACTTTTTTTTTGAAATTTTGATTTTTTTTAATTTTTTTTGAAATTTGAAATCCTAACCCCAAACCCACCCCTTAACTCTAAACCCTAAAGTGCAAATTAGTTAATTATAGGGGTATAAATGCATATAAATGATTTTCTTAGCTTCTAAAAAAAACATTTTGGTCATTTTCTTCTTTAAAAACTATTTTTGTGACAAACAAACTAAAATGGGCTATCTAAGGGAATTTCTCTAATGAAAAAGTAAAATTTTATAGGAAAATTTGAATTTAAAAATATATATTTCGAAACTATAAAAGAAAATAGTTTTTAATTATTTTTTCTTTTTTCTTTTTATTTAATTATATTTGTATATATACTAAAGGTTGATTGTTTGCTGATTCTAGATTAGATTTTGGTTTTTCTAAAATCTACTTTTTAACCAATCAAGATTTTGAGAAAAATAGATTTCCTATATTTTAGGAAAACCAGATTTTAACTCTTTTACCACTTTACACATAGAAACCAAAATCCACAAATTATGGGTTTCTCTTATTGATTACATGCACTTTTCTCTATTAACAAAAAAAATTATTTTCCATATATAAAATCACTTCAACTATTTTCTAAAACAAACACAAACTTACAAAAATAATCCCCATTACATATCAACCTATTAGAGTTTTGTTTCTCTAAATTAATTTTATAATATATTAATACTATTTTATACCATAAATCTTATAGTAAAATATTTCTTTTAAAATTATAATTATTGTATTTTATTAAACTGGAATTTAATTTGTTTTCTAAAAATCCATCAATTAAGTTTTTATTTTATAATATTTGAGTTACATAAATTTAATAACACTTGCAAAAGTTATAAAAATATTTAAATATATTTATTCTTTAAAATAATAAACTAACAATTAATTTGTATTATTTGATATGTCTAAAACAAAATAGTATTTTAAAAATCTAAATATTAATATTTTTATAATACTTGAATTTGGGAATATTTTTATAATTATAATTAATTATAAAAAAATTATAAACTAAATAAATATATTTTATGGGCTGATTTTATTTGTCTATTATTTCTGTAGTAAGTAATATAATTTTATTAATTTTAATCAATTTCAGTCACAGACAAAATAATAAATAAAATATAGTTAAAACTAAAAGTAAAAATTACTTCCCATGTTTTTTAAGAATCGATAAAATAATTTACCTATTACTTAAATTTAAATTCTAAAACTATGAAATAAGTTATAGTAGTAATTAATTTTTGTATTTACATTTTTTGTTTTAAAATAATTTTATTAAATAAGTTTATATGTTTTTGATATTAGTATTTTATATATTATTCAGTATAAACATTTTACTATTCATTTTATTAATTTTAAACTTAAAACTAAAAACCATAAATCTAAAACAACCATTCATGATTTTTAAAAAAAACTAGAATCTACTGCAAAACTAAATTTAGGAGATGTTGATTTTGATTCAGATTATACAACTGGTAGTGGACCAACTGAATACTCTGATTCAGATGAAGACGAAGAACATAATAACATTCATATGCACTATATGGAAGGCATTCGAGATCAAATTTCTTCATCTTTATGGGATTCAAGATAGTTTTTATTTTATATTTGAATTTATTATTTTATTTTATTTTTAATAAGTTCATGTATGTTTTGATAATAGTTTTTTCAGTAATAAATATTTTACTATTAATAATATTTTCATATTATTATTTTTTAAGAGTAAAAACCAGAAACTAAAAAGCAAAATCTAAAATCACCAATCAAGTTTTTCAAAAAACCAAAATCTACTGCAAAATCAAAAACCAAAAACTAAAAACCAAAAGCTAAAAACCACAAACCAAAAACCAAAAACCAGAAACTAAAATCTAGAATCTAACAAAACAATCATCACCTATATAAATCTTTTTACATCTTTAATGAAACATTTTTGTATTTTTTTTCTTTAAAAGTCTTTTTGTGACAAAATTTTAAAATTAACTATTTTGGACAATGTTAACAAACACGAAAAAAAAGAAGCTAGGGGTTCGCTTCAGAGGACACCGTCATTATTTTCCTCTTCTTTTTTTTGTAGTGTCAATATTATGAACTCAGTTTAGAGCAATTTTAATACAGATATAAATTAATGTCAACAAACACGAAAAAAAAGCTACGGAAATATTCATAGTAATATACATTACGCATCATGAGATTCAAGATTCTTGATGAAGACAAGAGTAAAAAAAACAATGATGCAAGAGAGTATTTGAAGGTCGAGAATATTGTTGAAAGCTCATATATATAATAACTACATTCATTTGACGTAGTAAGGAAGGTCAAGAACGTAGAGAAGGAAGTAAGCCCAAGTCACACCAGAGATCCCTCCGAAGAAGAACCCTCCAGTGAACTTAGCCCATCCCTCTGCTGTCTGAAGCTGGTCCGGTTGCTTCTTCCGCCCGGTCAATGTCAAACTTGGTGCAATCGACGGATCTCCTTCCTTGAACGAAGAGATTCCATAGATAGTGAGGCACATGCTGAGGATGACTACAAGCCCAGCAGCGGCTAAAGAGCCGGCGGAGCCAGCGTAAGCAGTGTTCCTTAATGGGCCTGCTTTGACAAATGGGCCCACTAAGAGGAAACCATGAGCCAAACCCACTTCGACACCACGGAGGAGAGGGTTGACGGCCGTGCGGTAAGCCGGGAGGTTGGAGAGATACCACGCGATCAATGGGCTTGACGTCACTGGAGTTTCTAAGCTTCCGATGAATGGATCGCCGTTGATTGGTTGGATCACTTGGAATGTTGGCTGCCAAGTTATCCATGTCAGATTATTTGCATATTAACTATTAGATCACTATCTATATATGAATATGGACGCGTATAACTTTTAGTTACATATGTCAAACCCCAAGTTCTCATTCTTTCCAGTCATAATGTAAAGTAGAAGAGGTTCTATAAAATCATTAAATTTAGACTTCCCATGTTCTGGCCATTTATATGCGATTATTTATTTTCCTAATTTTCCTAAGATATATGATACCGCATGACTGATTGTGGTATTGACATATGTGTATGCTTAAGTAATTTTCAGATTTGGCACAATCTGATCTGCATCGTATACGATTGTTAAACTTAAAGAAGATACCTTGTCTGACTGGACAGCTCGGACGGTGAAAGAAAACGTTTTCTTGGTCGGTGAAACGCCGAAAGAGGCGCCGGAGATGCCCTTAGGAACAGCGATACGCCTCGCATTAGTAGCGGAAGAGAAGCTTCTTCTTAGCTGGCTCGCCATTGGAGATGCAGTCGTTGCCATTATTTTTGTGAAACGTTGTGGCTCTTAAGAAATTTTAATCAGATTGACTTCAGTATGTGCTGAAGAAATAAGCAAATCTAATAGACTTGAGATTGCATATGCTGATGTGGCTTGACAGAGGATCTGATTCCTGAGATTTTGTGGCTCAAAGGGTCCGGTGTTTGATATACCTGATTCTCATTGGATGTTATCTTATCCACTTTGCGCTAACATTATATGATATATATTTGTGTATATAATGTATAAATTTTGTTTTTTTAGTTATTATGATTTATGAGAAATGATGTCAAAGAAGTTACTGTGAGAAAATGAATCTTACAGAGTCTTGTTTTTGGGTCATGCTATTCATCAAAATTTAAAACATGAATTAGAGAAAGCCACAAAGAAAAAGGTAGTTTGCAAAATTAAGAAAAAAAGTAGTTTGAAAAAAGTAATTAAAGTGGGTGATTATTATTCTCTAAACTTACTGAAACAAAACCCAAACAGGGACACATAAAACCGACTTTAAATATCTGAATTACTTCGTAGAATCTAATTTTAATTGAAACATTTTTAAGAGGTAAATATTTAGTTATAAATTTTAACAAAGTCATTAGTAAGTTATTTGAGTGATAAAAGAATGCAAGTTATTTTAATTATTTCTACAAAATTAATTATTTTTGTTTGTTACACTAGTTCACATGTTGTGAGGGAATGAAAAGTTTTTTCTCAGGCTAAGAAAGTGGTTTGCAAAATCTAAGATATCTTGGGAGCTTTGTAACTCTGACTAAGGGGTGTTATTCAATCATGATTTTAAATTAATTATTAATATTTTGTAATCTATAAAATTTTAAGATAGTTTAAATTGAAGAATTGTAAAATTTTTGCAGTATATCTTGGATTTTAAGTTCACTCATTTATTCATGAAAATCCATAAAAAATGATTTGAAATCAATTGAAAATACAAAGAATCTTAAAGTCTTTGAAAGTTGAATAACACTAGATTTTAAAAACTTGATTTAAATTATTCATTGAATAGATTTTGAAATTAAAAATTTAAATCATCATTTGAATAATACTAGATTATTTTTAGATTTAAACTCTATTAAAAATACATCATTGAATAACACCCCTTAAGTGTAACTATTGTAGAGATAAAAATTTGTTTTTTTTTAAGAATTCTAGTGGGACACGGTGAATCCTAAATCATAAAAATTAGGAAAATTTGCTAATATAGAACAAAAAAAGAGTGAATTGGGCCATAATACCAAAAAAGTTGGTAATTAGGTAAATACCTAAGTCATAGTTTATGTGGGCTTTCGGTTTCTGCAGGTAGGAAGAAAATTACCTTGTTTTCCTTTTAGTAAGTATGAGTTCGAGAATGTGTGGTAGGGTTAATGTAGGTTTTATTCTAACAGGGGTTTTAAATATAATTGGGGGATTAGTAATGATTAACCTAGTATATCGTCCCCCTTACAATATACGTGAGAAAGGCTATCGCTGTTTCGGCCAATGAGAGTGGCTAAAATGCTGACAGAAGGGGCTGCATGAGAAAAGAGAATCGCAACAAAAGATTTTGTTTTAGTCAAAAAAAAACAAAAAAAAACAAAAGATTTTGTCTGCATGCAAGCAAAATGTCTCCTTGGGAAAGCCGAAAGGTTGAGGTCTGTTTTGCCTATATAAGGAAGGAGAACGGTGCACCTCTGTATAACCACAACCACAACTTCCTGAGAGAGGTATTTATTTTTGACAGCATTTAATGGAGAATTTGATCCTCCGCATGTTGCATCACTGCATTTACTATGTTACTTAGATGAATTTATCTTTTGTAATATGTCTTTTTGCCATAATTACTAGTAACGGCTATGGTTTATTATGAACATACAATCTTATATGTAGCAATGTTGATTTTGCATGTTAGATAAATGGATTATGTTGTTGAGTAAACATGTTTGCATGTTATTAATATCTTCTACTTGACATGATGGTACGGTGTGTACGTCTCTGGCGGGGTGAATGGAAGAAAAGTGGAAATGAAGAGTGGGATTTCGTGCCCGATGCCGAGGATTATGGTTATCGGATATTGATAAGTAAGACGGTTGACTATGAAACACTTGACCAAATCATTAGGCGTCGATATGGTGTGGGTAATCATACTCCCTTGGTTGTCTCGTACCGTCTGCCAAGCTGGATGCTTGTTCCACTAGGAAACAAAACACCGTCGAACACAATCTCAAACACATTGGATCTTTTGATGCTGCTCAACGTGCGGACATGGCTGGATGAGCTTGTGTTGATTATAACCATGGGTGCTAAAGGTGTGGTGAAGCATCATTTTCTGTGTCGAACAAATTTTACAATCGGTGCAACGAGTTATGTTTTCGACGAAACTGCATCTGACACCTCTAGAGCAGCCTATGGAAAGTAAGTAAGTGAAACCCTAAAACTAGAAAGATTTGTTAAATTTGGAGTTACAGAGAAAACGACTGTTTTAATTTTGCAGACTTTGTGTTTGGAGATCGTGCAACACATACATAACGTGTGATGAATGCAATATTTACAGAAGAGGGGATGCAACTGTTTCATAGAGTGTCGTTGGAGATGGCCTACGCTGATGCCTTTCTTGCAGATCGGATCCGTCCCAACCCATCTGTGAGAGAGATAATCGAGCTAGACGACGATGATGATGAGATGGTGGAAGGGAGTAACGGTAATGCGTTAGCAGGTAATATGTAAAAGTTAAGAAACTAAAAAATAAATTAGCAGGTTCAGGTGGTGTTGGTTTGTAAACAACAAACGGTGCATGTACAAAAATAGAGTCCTGTTAGACATGGTAATAGTTAGTGGCTAACAACATAAAGTGATGGGCTAATCAAGCAGCTTTGTAGTGGAAATTGCATGTTGTACTCGCATGCGCTTTTACGGTACACATTTAGAGTAAAACTGTGGTAAGCACTTGTGGTGGTTGAAGTATGCAGTATGTCTATTGGGAATATTTATTGGAAAAAAGTTTATATAACACAACTAAATGCATGATCCAAAATGATGGGGTTGTGTCGGAGATGTAAAACATTACAATTAGCCTGCTAATTCAGACGCTTTACATATGTAAATACTAATAGTTTCAACCTTTTGCAGGGTTAGCAATGACAACTACTGGTGTCCCGGACCAAATCACCCAGAATGCAGCGCCCCCTATGTTTTGGGATGTCGAAATCGACTTGATAACTACCCAAAAATTGGAAACACTAGTGGACCCGCGGGTGGTGCAGATGATCAGGGGATGACGTTTTGGGAACAAGTTGAAATGAGGGGTTCTCGGCAGAAGGAGTGTTAGCTAGAAATAGTACACCGCATAATCTTGATGATGTTGTATTTATTGGTAATACAAGTCAGGGAGTAGAGGCCGCCGCCCCAGTTGCTGTGCTCCCAACAACGGTTGGCGTTGATGGTGGAAGTGGTTCTTCTACCGGATCCACGAATGATAACTTTGTTACAGGTGGTAATGGAGATCAACAACCTGAGAAAAATAAAAACGGTGTGAATGGGGATAATGCTGTTGACGCTTCTTCTTTGTCCACGCTAACTAACCAAGGTACAACAACTTATAAATCCATAAGTGTATGAATTGTTGTGTAAAAGATGATGTAATAACGAAAAACATTCACATTTTTTATGATGTGTGAAGGGTTGGAAATAACAGTGTCTGCTACCGTTGGGATGCGTAACACAATGATGGAGAAGACCAGAGGGTGTGATGACACTGTAACGCCAATGATGAAGTTGGCTATTTGCGCTGCTTATAAAGAAGGTGGATCGAGCAAGGGGGTTGGGAGGGAAAGGGAGACATCCTCTGAGGGCAGCAGCACCGAAGGTGGGTGTTGAAAAGTGTTGTTGGATTGGGAAGACGTGGTAACGTTGTGTGCGTAGGGGGCTCTTGTAACAGGGTTCATAGTTTGTTAAGTTTGGTGTTAGCTGTTAAAGTATGTGTTGTACTAGTTTGCATGGTTAGAAATGTGGTATGGCGTTTGTTAGCCTAACTATATAATGGTTTAAATTACACGCTTTTGCATCGTTGGGTGCATAATAAAAATTAAAGCCGTTAAAACTGTTAACTACTTGCTAGAATGATTTGTACGCGGCTAAGAAGATTAGAATAAAATTCGAAACCAAATTAGCCTTGTAAACTGTTAACAGTTTAGTGAATATTACGTCACCCGAAGTGAGATCGTATTTCGGTGTCTAGAAGCATTGTTGAATCATAAATATACGGAGACACAAAGGGGAGAATTTTTTTTAACAAAAGCTTTATCTGCAGTTTTTAAGGCCTTTAAGAGTACCCGTTATAGACTACTGATTTGAGATAATATATATATATATATATATATATTTGCGAGACTTGCATTGAAAAGGGCAACGTAAATATCTTCATAAATATGGTTACGGAGAATAATATATATCTTACTATGTAACATACGAGATTGGGGATTATGCGGGAGAAGTTAGAGAAGGGATGATGTTCAGGAACAGAGCTAGCTTCAAAAAACATATGGCTATTTACGCTATAAACAAGAAATTCTAATACAGAAGTAGAAAATCCAAGCCGGGATTGATGGTTCTTGAATGTTGTGGCGTTAATTGCCCTTGGCGAGTCTATGAAGTCAAAGTGAAGGATGCTGAAGTTTTTGAAATAAGGAAGGTGGTCTCTGAACATTTATGTTCTGTTGATGAGTGTGGAGGTTACCAAACTCAGGCGACTTCTTCAGTTACTGGTGAGCTAATGTGAAGCAAGTTTTGAGACGCTTGCGGTGGAACAAAAATCAGAGAAATACGACAGATGATGCGCGGCGACCATGACTTAAATATATCCTATTGGAAAGTGTGGCGATCCAGGGATGTTGCAATTGATAAGGCGAAAGGAACAACACAGTCATCATATCAACAACTGCCGGACTATCTACAAAGGTTGGTTGCTGCTAACCCAGGGACAATTGCAGAGTTGATGACAGAAGATGTTGATGGAGGTGGACGCTGTTTTAAATATATGTTTGTGGCCTTGGGGGCTTCTATAAAGGGGTTTGGATACATGAGAAAGGTGGTTGTTTTTGATGGGACATATTTGAAAGGGAAATATGCGGGGTGTTTACGGCCTCTACGCAAGACGAAAACTACCAAATATTCCCATTGGCTTTTGCGATTGTGGATAGTGAGAAAGACTCGTCTTGGGAGTGTTTTTTCAAAAATTGTCAGCGTTTGTGTTGGCGGGTGATGAATTAGTTTTTGTATCAGATAGACACACTTCTATCTTCAAGGGGATTAGCAAGGTAAATTTCTTGATAACTATATAAATGTGTTTTTAGCACTGAAAGACACATGTTGGATTACTAAAATCATAAAGGATATGCTAACAAAAAAATGATCTGGTTATAGGTATTTCCAAGCGCCGGACACTGCATATGCGTCATACATTTAAAGAGGAACATCCGGTCAAATTTCAGAGCCCAACACCTAGAATACCTAGTTGCAAAGGCGGCAAGAACATTCAGACTGCAAGAATTCTACAGCACTTTAACCGAGATGAAAAGCATGGATCCAACATGTGCAGAATATCTGATTGACATAGGACTGAAGCATTGGGCAAGATCTCATTTTCCTAGCAAGCGATACAACATCATGACAAGCAACCTGGCTGAGTCTTGGAATTCGGTGTTACATGAGGCAAGAGAGTATCATGTAATACCATTGATAGATTTCATTCGGAGTAAATTAACGGGATGGTTTGCAACTCGTTGGGAGTCCGCTAATAAGAGAAAAAATACTATAACACCTAAGGTTTCAGGTATCCTATCGAAAACTTTGAAATATCAGGGGGTTACGAAGTAAGTAATATAGCGGAAGACGAGTACGAAGTAAGGAACAAAAACGGTGGTAGTTATCACGTAAACCTGGTTAATAAAACATGTAGCTGCTATGAATTCCAAATGCTTTGTATTCCATGTTCGCATGCTATAGTTGTTGCTATTAAAGGCAAAGTTAGCGTGGAATCATTGGTGTTATCAGCATACACCATAAAAGAACTCAGGGAAGCGTACGCGGAGAATGTGCAGCCGGTGCCTGACAACGGCGGTGTGACAGAATTGGTTTCTGATTTTGGTGGAATGCAGTTGTGTCCTCCAATCACAAGAAGTCCACCTGGAAGGCCAAAGAAACAAAGGTTCTTTTCAAGGGGGGAGAAGCTGGTAAGTAACACGGCATTAATGTAAGAGTACTCTTAATGTAATGGGTACTCTTAATGTAATGGGTATTGTAATAAACACTGATGATTAAGGGTACAATCTTTCAGATGAAGCGCATAAGAAGGAGGACTTTGTGTAGTCGGTGCAAGGGATTGGGTCATAACAAAGCCACATGCAAGGAGCCAATATAATATGTGGTAGTAACTTACAAGGAAGCAATTTGAGGCGACGGGCGAGTTGTTTTGGAAAGAGGGGGGTTCATGGTTGGACAGTCATAACTAGCATATGTAAAATACTAGTAGCATTGTATCCCACCATGAAGGAGTGTATGAATTATGAGAGTATCGCTATGACATAATAAATTACAAATTGCTTCCTCTACAAACATTATGTATTGTTTTTCATTTGTACGGCTAAAGTTTACATTTATTATGTAAAGTGGAATGGAAAACAATGCAAAATTTGGGATGCAAATTTTGGGTTGTTTCGAAAAATAGTTTCGGGTTGTGTTAGCATTCGGCTAAGAAAAATAATACCGTAACATCATGCACGCGAGCAATAAGTTTAAGAAAAATATACAAAGTTGCAGCTGTTATAGAGAAAATAAGATAAATAGATTAGTAGTGAACATTAGCAACTTAATGACACTTAAAGGTCAAACTAAGAGGGTTACTATACTGTTTTATGGATGTTAATGTTATATAAAACAACTTTGCATGTTAACAGTATATATATCCGGGAATTCTGGCGAATTAAGAATAGGCAAATAAAAAAGAGTCAGGCGGTTTGGTGTGCAAAAATGTCCCTACGAGACAAAATGAGGAAAGTTGTTCTGATGGTGTATCCACAAAAACAAAGATTGTTATTTGGAGAAACAAAAATATGACACATAAACATGTAATGGGGAGCGAATTGAAACATACTAAAAACGTCGTACTAGCATTCTTAACCAAAACGGTGAGGGTTTGTATTGGTGAGGATAAACAAGATGTTAGCCACTACAATATTCAAATATTACAGATAGACTTCAGTTCATACAATGCATAAAGAGTCTTACATATTTCATTCATGACTTACAAAATACCACAACATCCACTCTGGTTAACTGAGACATTGATCTTCCACAGCTTCAGATTTTGTCGCCGTTCTAGGGTTATGAAAGAAATGGGATGGAAGAAAGAAGCGAAAAGGCATGAAACGATAGAGTTTTGTTAAAAAAGACCTTTGCATATTAATGAAGGCCAATACAATCATGTTGAATTGACCTGGCCCATTAAAATGTAGATATATTCGATTGTAACTGATTAGTAGGTTAAGTGTAGCAATGTAACTATCTATATTATTAAAACTGAAGTACACAATGATAATGTTTGGAAACATGGATAGTAGACTAAATTAAAAGTGGTTGGATACAAGGATAATTATTGTTATTTAACTTTGGCTCCTATAATTAACTGCTATAAAATCTCGGTTCATACAAAAAAAATCATCTCATCGACCCAATCTATTAAATCTCGGCTAAGATATCTCCTCCCCCAAGCAATATAATTTCCAAGCCACCATAACTTAATTAACTATAAAATCTCGGTTCCTATATCTCACTTAATATAAAATCTCACTAATTATAAAATCTATGTTGCTTGCTTCTTCTTGCAAGATATTCCTGCAAGCAATATCTCACTTACTATAAAATCTCGGTTCCTATAAAATCTCAATGAAAGTAGATATAAAATTAACTTAATTAACAGAATATCTTACTTGCTATAAACTCTAGGTTCCTATAAAATCTCAATGAAAGTGTCAATAAAATCTTGGTTGCTTGCTTTCTCCTGCAAGCAATTTAATTTCTTGCAGCAATATAATTTCCAAGCCTCCATAAATCACTCTAATCTCGGAAATATTTTATCCTCCAAGCAATATTACCTAAATCACAGCACAAAAATATAGCAAAAAGATATTACAAGCGAAAATATTCTCAAAAGATACTATTTCCAAAAATATTATACCCGACTTAAAATCCCCACAATATCTTAACACCCAATAACTTTGAAAAACCTACATTATACACCTCTCTATATATGCCGACAATTAACACAAAGCTTACATCAATTTACATCTCACACAAAAATCATGAGTACCCCAAGAAATATGGTTTTTATTGACGATCTAAAACCTTACAAGGATGAATGGCGAGTTCGTGTCAAAAATCTTCATTCCTGGAAACCGAAACCCATTTTTGGGGGGAGACTCTTGATCTCATCCTTGCAGACGAGACTGTAAGAGCTTGAGTTTTTGAATTTCTTATATGTGTGATGTTGCACTAAAACTACTTTTTACAGGGTCAAAAAATACATGCATCTTGCAAGCGAACTCTGATGTATCGTGTTCAACGAGAATTACCTATTGGGGAATGGAGAATGATTGAAAATTTTAAGATAAGCGCTGCTGGAGGTCAATACAGACCAACAAGATTTCAATACAAAATGACCATCATTGGAGACACAATGATAACCCGTACTGATTATCGTAATGATAATCACTTCCTTTCGCTAGCTAGATACGAGGAAATTGGTACTGAAAAGCTGAAAACATATTTTCTAATTGGTATGTAGAAAAAACTATCATAGTGTTGTTGTCTATTTTTTTATTTGCAGTCCATATTAAAGTGAGTTTTTGTTATGTCTGATGTAACAGATATTCTTGGACAAGTTGTCGATCTTGGACAAGTCATATCGGTTCAAGTTAAGGGAGAGGAGAGGAAAAGAATTCAGTTTCGCTTGCGTGAGACAAGGTATTATTCTTTTACATTCTGTATTTTTTAACTCATACACAGATCCATTATTTTGATGTCTCCATATATTTTACTATGTGTTCAAAATATTTCAAAACAGTGGTAATGAAGTAGCATGTTGCCTATGGGGACAATACGCTGCACAAATGGAATCCCATATTGCAGAATCGAAAGATCAAACTATTTTCTGCTTGATCCGCTTTGCCAAAATCAGCGAATTTAGAGGTATACACCCGATTTGCTGCGTAAAAACTACATCGGTATATGATTATATCAATCAAAAATTTGCTTATACATTTTGATAATTACTTAGGTGAGTTGCAAATCACCAACGCTTTTGATGCTTCAGTTTTGATGCTTAACCCAACAATGGAGGAAGCTATTGATTTTAAACAACAGTGAGTTGCTTTACTTTGATCTAATAAAAAAGTTTATATGTTGACTAATATCCAGTTTCTGTTATATTTTTTGTGGAATAAATTTTTAAAATTACCATAATTATTTGCAGGATGACCAAAGTTGATCTTCCCTTGGCTCTTTTGGGTAATAGTGATGAAAAAAAAATTATGAAGCAAAATGTCGATGATTGGAATGTCGTTGATATGAAGTGTATTTCAGAAATTTTGCTTGCGGATGAGGTAAAAAACTTTTTTATACTTATAATCACTTTAGTATATTCTATCATATTTTGTTTACATAGATTTTATGTTATAACCGTGAAGGTAGAGTCTTGCAAAATTATTTGTTCAATCGAAGCTATCAACACGGATTGGGGCTGGTACTATTTTGGATGTAACAAACACAATCGACGTGTGACCAAGGTTGGCAGGAATGGCAGTCAGAATCGTGTGCAATCTGATAAGCCATTATTCTATTGTGATTTGTGTCATTCAAACACCTCTAATATCTCACCCAAGTAAAAACACACTTTTAATCTCTTATATTACTTTTTTTGTAAATTTAATATATTTTAAACTTAATTTAAAATTATTAATATATCTACATTTGTTTTGTATTTTTGAAACCTGCAGGTATAAGCTTCATGTGTTAGTGAAAGATGCAACTGGATTATCCGAGTTAATGTTGCTTGATACAGTGGCTACAACAATTATTGGTGATAAAGCTGTTGATATTTGGGATGGGTCATATGCTGAGGTAATTATTGTGATGTTCTAAAATAAATACTGCAAAATTATTGGGTCATATGCTGAGGTAATTATTATGATGTTCCAAGATAAATACTTAAAAATTATTGTTTCTAAATTTCTATGTAAAAGTGTTTTTTACATACAGATTGAAGATCCAGATATTCTACCTATTCCCATTAAAAATGTGGTAGGAAAATCGTTTTGTTTTGGGCTTTCCATCACCACTGATAATGTGACCAACGGATCATCTACATTTAAGGTTTCTGAGGTGTGGTCTGGGGATCACATTCATAGAATCGAATCACTCTCAGAACCTGTATCTCTAATTGAGACCAGTTCATCTACTATGTCTACAAGCGAGGTATTATAGCCTATATCTTGACCCTTATATATATGTGAATGTGCATTGTGTGATCCTAATATTTTTATGTTCTTAGGTTCATTTGATTGATCATAACAAAGAGAGTTCATCTGAAAATGTTTCAACGCCTTTCTCCAAGCGTAACGAAGCAAACACTGATCTTAACTGCATGAATTCATCAACTAAGAAGTTATGTGCTAAGAGCATCAAAATGGAAAAGACAAAGGAAGATTAGTGTCTGCGAATTGTGGCATTACATTTTCTGAGTTGTTGTTTGGCTTTTGTTTCATGTTGTTTTGGAATTTATGGGTTTTTTTTTTAATGTTCGTTTGAACTCTTACTTTTCAACGGTATATTTTATTTTAATCAATAAAGTCGGATTTCACTATTAATCATTTCAACCATTTAAACTAAAACCATACTGATATACAAGTCGATTCCATAATTACCTAACCAGCAACTTAACATGTAACACTATCACTATAATTTAGTTCATAATGATTTCGAAAATACCTATTTACGCAGTGGTAAAGCCAATATTGTCAATGTGATCTGAATCCCTTCAGCTCTATCTTGCAAGTAATGTTTCAACTCAAACCTGTAAATATTTTATAAATTTAAAAATAACTGTAAGTATCATTTTCAGTTATTTGCAAAATATAAAAGAATAAAACTAAAATCGTGTGTAATATATATTCTCACAAAATCATTTTAAATTTCATAATAATTGAAATATAAATTATTAAGTAACAACTTTATTTATGCTAAATAAAGAAAATGAAGATTCTGTAAATCTTCCGTAGCACTATCTATTTATGTAAACCTATAAATATGTCTAAAAATACCAAACAATAAATATAAGGTTAAGATAATTGCAACGTAAACAAAATCAAAGATGCAGAAATATTTTATGAATCTAGATTCTCATAACAGATATTTTGTTGCCATAAGTTAAATAGTTATTATTAACTAACAAATTTGATTACAAAAAATAACGATTTTAGGATCTTCTGTAATATTCATTAAACGTCAATTCAATGACCACTGTTTCAAAGTATCATCTTTAGTTTCTCTGTAACTCCAACTATGAAGAGAAAAAGAGAGGTTTCCACAGAAAAAATCGAAATGAACCACAACCCACACGAGCTTACCCAAGAAAGACAAACCCTGTTAGGAAACAAGGCCATACACCAATTGATAATCCAACCATCTGTTCCTATCAGTTCAGTTTTTAAGAGGATTTTTGATAATCTCGGTCAACAACCTATTTCTAAATACATTAATCTGCAAGAAGGTTCGGATAACACCACACCAAAAACACCCATTCAGAAGCGCAGATGTGTATTAGGTTTGTATTTATTAAATAAGTATGAAAATGGTATTTTACATATCTCTAAAATACTTAAGCAAATCTTGGTTTTTCTAAACTTGCTTCTTATCATCTGTTTGGTTACAGGTGTGGATTCTGTATCAAACCTGTCTACCATTACTCCTCAACAGAGAAGCTGTTGTTCAGCATTACCATGTATTACAATATATGTTCCACTAAAGCATCTGCTAAGCCATATTTTTAACCTATTGAATCTATGAAAGTATTATATTAACCTTTTATTTGTTTTGTATCTCAAGGTTTGAGGTCAACAGAAGAAAACCCAGTCCACTTCCCAAATCAGTGTCCACAGCGAAAGAACAAAAGACGAGTTCTTGATGACATTACCAATATATATCAAACACCTATCAGTAAAAACATCAATGCAGTGGATGGACTATGTACGAGCACACCAAAAACGCCAAGTACCAAAGGTATATGTAATTAAACGGTTTGAAAATTTTATTTTGAGTAATAAACCCTGTCCATATATAACTTATGTTTATAATATCATCTATGCAGGTTTGTCTTCCCTGTCAAACCAAACTAAAAATACTGAAGACTCTAGAAGTTGTTTGACTACTGTAACATGTAAGAAGATATATGTATTCAATGATCTATAGGAAATTGTATGTATTTAAGAAAACTCAGTGTCAGCTGTTTATTTTGTAGCTCAGGAGTTGGGGTCAAAAGAGAAAGAAAATTTATATGTCTCAAACCAGAGGAGGCAGCGAAAAAGAAAAATATCTGTTGGATCAGACATCCCTAATATAAATGAGACTTTCGCAAATTATGCTGTGGAAACATCCAAAAAAACTTTAGAACAAGCTCACGCTGATCACACTGAATATGAAGAAGAAGAAATGAATGATTGTGATGTTGATATTGAAGGTGATTTCATAATATATTCATGTTAAAACCAATATTTTCTATGTCTTAAGCTCACCTACTTGCACTGTCCAGGAATAATTGAAGAAATTGATGCTGAGTTAGAGTTTGATGATAGCTCACATGAAAGCAGCGACTCCGAGAATGAGTCGGAGTTACATCTCTCAATCGGAGAAATAACAAACCAGAGTAAGAAAGAAGTCAATAGAAAAAGGAAACCTCCTACAAAGAGGACTGTATGTAAATCAAGAGGTACAAGGCAGGTTTTAACTATATTTGAATTCAATTATGATCGTTAAATTGTCTTATTAAAGATTCTATTGTTTTTTAACATATACAGATTATATAGATGAGGGTGATCCAACATGCACATGTTCCCATTGTGGTGCTATTATGTGGTATGGAGAACGGATTAACAGACGCAGGAATACACGTACTCCTTCTTTTACTCTATGTTGTGGGCAAGGTCAAGTTGTGCTTCCAGCTCTAAAAGAACCACCAGATGTACTGAAGAGTTTAATTTTCGGAGAGGATAAACTAAGCAAACATTTTCAGAAAAATATAAAGCCTTATAATATGGTTTTTTCTTTCACTTCACTTGGAGGCAAGGTTGAAAGATCAGTGAAGAAGGGACTTGGTCCAGATATGTTTCAGTTGCACGGAGAAAATTACCATCTATTGGGTAGTTTGAGACCATCAGATGGTAACATCGCCAAATTTGGTCACTTATACATAGCTGACACTGAAAATGAAGTAAAAAACAGAGCCAATTGTTTGAGGTAACTATGTATGCTTTGAACTGTTTCTGCTGTCATCATGATTTATAGATATATATATATATTTTTCACATATTGTTCTAACGTTTCTATAATTATGTTATGTGTTTAACAGCAACAGTAGCTTGGCTGGACAAGTAAAAAAAAGTGACGCTTTGAGGGAAGAAATCATTAAAGCTTTGATGGATATGTTAAATGAAGTCAATCCCTATGTTAAGAAGTTCAGATCTGCGAGAGAAAGATTTGATACAAATCCAAAGGATGCATTTCATATGAAGATTATTAGTGACAGGCTCAAAGACGGAAGGACATATAATACACCCACATCATCTGAAGTTGCTGCATTAATTCCTGGAGATTTTAATCTTGATATGGATAAAAGGGATATAGTGCTTCAAAAGCATTCAGGAAAGCTTATGAGAATTAATGAAATTCATGCTTCTTATCTACCACTACAATATCCTCTGCTCTTTGCATATGGAGAAGATGGTTTCAGACTTGGGATTAAGAAAGGTGTTACTGAGGCTACCAAAAAACAGAAGAAAGCTACAATTAGTATGAGGCAACATTATGCATACCGTCTTCACGAACGGAAGAATGAGTCAGGACATCTCCTTCATTCTAGACGTTTGTTTCAGCAGTTTTTGGTTGATGCGTACACCACTATAGAGTCTAATCGTCTGCGCTATCTTAAGTTAAATCAGTCTACTTTGAGATCTGATAGTTTTGACTCTATCAAAGAGTCAGAAACTGCTGGCAAGACTAATATGGATGAACAAGGGACAGAATTTGTATTGCCAGCATCTTTCACTGGTGGTCCTAGATACATGAAGAACAACTATTTGGATGCTATGGCCATTTGCAAGCATTTTGGATTTCCTGATCTTTTCATCACTTTTACATGCAATCCCAAATGGCCAGAGCTCACCAGATTCCTTAAGACTAGAAATTTGAAGCCAGAAGACAGACCAGAAGTTATTTGTAGGATATTCAAAATGAAACTCGAATCATTGATGGATGATTTAACTAAAAAGCACATTCTTGGGAAGACAGTCTCATGTGAGTTAACTCTCGCCTATATTCTGTCTATTTTTTATTCTAATAACAATATGCTTCCTACTAATAATCTTTTTTTCCAGCAATGTACACAATAGAGTTCCAGAAACGTGGTCTACCTCATGCACACATTCTTCTTTTCATGCATCCCAATGCCAAGCTACCCACAACAGATGACATAGACAAGATCATTTGCGCTGAAATCCCTGATAAATCAAGAGAACCTGATCTTCATGATGTTGTGAAAGATATGATGATGCATGGGCCATGTGGAGCTGCGAATATGAATTCTCCATGCATAGAGAATGGACTATGCTCTAAAGGATATCCTAAACCATATTCTGAAAGGACTACAATTAATAGAGATGGTTTTCCTATATATAGAAGGCGCGAGCAAGTGGAGAATTATGTTGAAAAGAGTGGTGTGAAATGTGATAATCAGTGGGTTATTCCTTACAATAAGGAACTCTCACTTCGGTATCGAGCTCACATTAATGTGGAGTGGTGCAACCAAGCCGGTTCGATTAAATACTTATTTAAGTATATTAATAAAGGGCAAGATCGTGTCACTGTGGCTGTGGAACCTCCTGACCATGTTGTTACGAACCAGTTGGGAAGTGTCGATGGAAGTGTTGAGAAAAAAAGGAATGAATTCAAAGATTTCTTTGATTGCAGGTAACTAACAGAATTTCGTTAAAAAAATGTTAGAACACGAGTTTATATGTGGTATTTGTTATAATATTATTCTGTTTGTTGTATATATGTTTCTGCGTGTGAAGCTGGATGGAGGACTTTTAGTTTTTCAATTCATTACCGATCCACTGCAGTAGAGAAGCTTAGTTTTCATCTTCCTGGAAAACAGCATGTTATATTCAGAGGTAAAGATAAGATGGAAGTAGTTGTTAATCGTAAACTCATTGAGAATACCATGTTCTTAGCATGGTTTGAGTTGTGTAAGGTCGATTCACTTGCTAAGACAATCACATATGTTCAAATTCCCAACTTCTTTACTTTCGATAAGAGTAAGAAGAAATTCAATAGAAGGAAAAGGGGATTTGCAATTGGCAGGATTAACTATGCTCCACGTAAACAGGAAGATGCTTACTATCTTCGGGTGTTGTTGAACTACGTATGTGGTCCTACGAGTTATGAAGACATAAAAACATTTGAAGGTGTTCTTCACAAAAGCTACAAAAAAACATGTTCTGCACGTGGCTTATTAGATGATGATCATGAGTATATTGATGATCTTTTGAGGAGAAGTTATGATAGCTCTGCAAGTGATCTACGGAAGGTGTATGCTATGATGCTTAATAATGATAGTTTAGAATCACCTGAAAATGTTTGGGAACATACGTGGGAGTGTCTCTCAGACGATATTGAGTACAACCGGAGAAGAGTTTTGAACCGACCAGGTTAGTATCACTGCCAAGAGTTGTTTTAATAAAGTTGTATATATATAGATATGTTTCTTACATATTGTTCTTTACCATTGTTGTGTTCTGTTACTAACATGAGTTTGTCTTTATTTGTCCAGGACTTGTGTTAAGCGATGAGGACAAGAAAAAATATGCTCTACAAGAGATTGAAAAGCTGTTGAGGCGTAACGGTGATTCGCTGGAGAGATTTACTTCAATGCCAAAGGTCCCAAAATCTTCCATCAACGATTCAAATGTCCTTATATTAGATGAGCGTAGTTATCTCCATGAAGCATTGTTGGAAACGCTCGAGAGAGATGTTCCAAAGATGATAGATGAACAAAGGAAAATATTTGATGAGATTCTTGAAGCTGTCACTACAGGAGCAGGAGGGACTTTTTTTGTTTATGGATTTGGTGGGACTGGTAAAACTTTTCTATGGAAGTTACTATCGGCAGCTATTAGAGTTAAAGGAGATATTGTTCTTAATGTTGCATCAAGTGGAATTGCTTCTTTGTTGTTACCTGGTGGGAGGACTGCTCATTCGAGATTTGGGATACCTCTTAATCCTGATGAGTTTTCATCATGTACTATGGCTCATGGAACAGATCAAGCTAATTTAGTGAAAGAGGCATCTCTGATTATATGGGATGAAGCACCCATGATGAACAAGCATTGTTTTGAAGCTTTGGATAGAAGTTTATCTGATATTGTTGGGAAACACAGAAACAAACCTTTTGGTGGAAAAATTATTGTTTTTGGAGGTGATTTTAGACAGATTTTACCTGTAATAAATGGAGCTGGTAGAGCCGAGGTTGTTTTGGCAACATTGAATTCTTCGTATTTATGGGAGCACTGTAAAGTTCTGAAACTCACAAAGAACATGCGATTGTTATCGGGCTGTTTGACACCTTTAGAGGCAAAAGATCTTAAAGATTTCTCAGAGTGGATATTAAAAGTTGGAGAAGGAAAGCTCGCAGAACCTAATGACGGTGAAGCTGAGATTGAAATTCCTACAGAATTTTTAATTACCAGCTGTGGAGATCCCATCGAAGCTATCAGCAAAGCCGTGTATGGTGATTATTTATCTTTACAAGAATACAAAGAACCAAGATTCTTCCAAGAAAGAGCCATTCTATGTCCTACCAATGAGGATGTCAATTTGGTCAATGATTACATGTTGGATAAACTTAATGGTAAATTCATATATTTTGCCAGCGATTTGTATTTTTAGTTGTCTTATATTCATTAATGTGTACTAATTAGGTGTTTTAAAAAATTTCAGGTGAAGAAAAGATTTATATCAGTGCAGACAGTATTGATCCAATTGATAAAAGTTCATTGAATGATGAAGCTCTGGGTCCTGATTTTCTCAATAAAATAAAAGTTTCTGGTTTGCCAAACCATTCCCTTAGGCTTAAGGTCGGATGTCCTGTTATGGTTCTAAGAAACATAAATCCTGCAGTTGGGTTAATGAATGGAACAAGACTACAAATCATTCAACTTATGGATTTTATGGTTAAAGCTAAAATCATTACTGGCGAAAAGGTCGGGGCTACAGTGTATATTCCTAGATTGTTGATAACACCCTCGGACACTAGATTGCCTTTCAAAATGCGCAGAAGGCAATTGCCTTTGGCTGTGGCTTTCGCAATAACAATTAACAAAAGCCAAGGGCAATCACTATCTGAAGTTGGTCTATTTCTACCAAGACTTGTGTTTTCACATGGACAGCAATACGTGGCTGTTTCTAGGGTCACTTCGAAGAAAGGATTAAAAATTCTGATTGTAAACAAATATGGTAAACCTCAAAAGAAAACTACTAATGTTGTTTTCAAAGAGGTTTTTAATAACCTCGAAGAGTATGAGTGATTAGGTATTATCAGTATAAACTTCTTATAATCTCTGTTTTATTATATTTATTTATTATATTGTTGTTGATAACTGTTTTTGTTATGTGCAGGTTGAGAATTTGTTTGAAGCATCACGGTTGTTAATTGGCGTGTTTGATTGGGAATGTTAGCAGTGTATCAGTTATTTCATTCAACTTTTCAATTTTTTATGTGATTCAAAAGACATTATATTTTTTTTCCTATTTCCAATCTATTCTATTTCTATCAATATTTCCATCTTGACCCATAATCATTTACCCAAAACATATATTCATCATTCAATCAGGTAAAGAGCTAAGCAGTATGGTGAAGAAAATAGCATAACCTATTACTAATCCTACATGTTTCTACTTTTCTTTCATCTCATCAGCAAATCATATGTTAAAATCTTCTAAACAAATTACTAACCGTGTTTTCTCCTCTTTGATGGCAAGTGCATTGTCTAAATTTGGTTCAGCTGGCGTCTTTTGGTTCTCGAAAAACATCAATTAATCATGCAGAACAAAGAAAAAAGTCTCATTATTTCCATTAGATACGAGAAATCTATTCTTGAACAAGAGATGTATTTAAAAAAAAAAAGAACAAATACAACTCACAATGCTAGCAGTAGTCATACTTCCTGACGAGCTCTTGAAAAAATGACTAAGAACAACTCTGCTTAAAATGTACAATAATAAAATTAGAACACCATTACTGTCCATACAAATTAGAGTGTGTCTTTGTATATTAAATCACCACCTATTATTTTCACTTCTTAAATAGGAAAACTTAAAAAATATTTACTCCACCATTATTGTTAGAGTTCCTGAACTCATTAAGTAATAAAAAGATAGAGTGCTCTATTACATCAGAAGCAAAATCATCTATATTATCAACTCTTAGCATCATTAGAGTTTGGTTATTCATAGATGCAAGTATAGCAAAAGGCTTAGTACCTGTTGACTTTCAACTGTAGGGTTGTATGAGCATCTTGCAGGATCAACTTCTACTGCCGGAAAATTCTAAGTCATTTTCCAAATCTGTACAAACAAGAAAAAGTGTTCAGTCTCAAAAAAAATCAACAATTTTATTAACAGGGAGACATTACTACCTTTATGCGCTTGCTCTCATGCTCTCCTCCAAGTTTTGTATCAAAGAAAACGTTTAATTTTAACATCTAAGGATTCATAACAAACTAAAAGTAAACTATTTCACTAAACAAACATTTATGATCATCACCCCTGACGTCCATCATCAAAGAATCGTCATCAACATTCTGCTAAGAAGGAAAATAAATCATATGAAAATCAACCTCATGTCGAGACAATACAGATTTCACTTCTACAAAATCATATAAATGATCAATGCTTTTTACTTACGTTTTGGGATTGTTTAAGTGTTTTACTTTCTACATCTTTGTCTTCTTCTTACTGATCTTGGACTTGGGCTTAGAAGAAGACACCACCTGGAGAAATGGTGTTTTCTTTAAAACACTGCCACACCGAAGCAACCGAGATCTTTGTTCTTCACAATCTTTAGTTTCATCTGAAGGTCTGATATTAAAAAAACAAAACCATAATAAAGTTTAACACTTTTGTTTTCTATTACATATAAAGATTACTCTTTTTCTTCTAATGTATCATACAGTCGAATTATTTGCATCATCTAAACCTCAAAGGAGCTAAGCATAAACAGAGAGAACAAAACCCTAAAAAGTGAGGGAGGGAGGAGAAGAACCGTTAAATTTCTCTATGGGGAAGAGGGCCGAGCTGTTTTCCTTCAATATTTACTCAGAGGAACATCGATCGATCATATGCAAATAAGAAAAACAACTTCAATCGATTAAAATAACTTAATCGTATAAACTAAATTAAACTCTGATAAAAAAACTAACCTTGATCATAGAAGAAACTGCACAACTAAAGATCGAACTGATTTCTTATATCTTCTTCATAGAATTTTTTTTGCAGAGACTTAGATCAAAGAACATGCGATAGGGTTCGCGAAGAGGAGGAAAAAAATCTCAGAATCGGGTTGTGCAGAAAGAGTAAAGTGGTTTCAACCACTATTTTGTTTTTTCCCGGAAAAAAAAACTATTGGGCTAACTTAATTAGTAAATTATTAGAAATTCATTACATTATGTCCAACTATCTGGCCCAACTTGGATATACAAGCCCATTTTTTTACTTAAAATATATTTTTGTTTTGGTTAAAAATTACAAATCCAATATACTTAGACCTAAAAATTTATTCTAAAATTATAGTAAAACAAAACTTACAATTATAATCATATTAAAATTCAAAAAAAAATTAAGAGATTTATATCATTTTTTGAAAAACAAACATATGTTCAAAAAATGTTTTTTACTAAAAAAATTCAAATGACAATTTAAAAAATATAAATATATATAACAAAAAATACAGTGGAAAGACAAATTGCTAAAAAAAACAAATTTAATATAGTTTTATATTTTACATTAAGTTTTTCAAAATATAGTTATATGTATTTTATTATATGATAATGCATATAAAGTAAATGATGACATATACTTGACATATAATAGTGACATGAAAAAAATAAAAATAAAAAATTAATAGTGGCATGAAAAACATAATAACAAAAAAAAATAGTAGTTACATGTAAATTATATATATAATTTTGACGATAAATGAATTTTATATTTTAAAATATCAGTAAAATGATTTAAAAAATACTAAAATTCAAAACCCGCGCAGTCGCGCGGGTCAAAGTCTAGTGATATATTTAAAATAAAATCTGTTACTTGTAAAAAAAATTATATGGCATGATAACATTATATTTGAGAGGAAAAAAGGTCAACATAACTGTGTTTGAAAAAAAGATAATAAGTTTGGAGCCATGGTATCGATAAAAATAACATGATAAATATACCTAGGATACAGTGAGCATAATCGTTTAGGTTGCTGATGTATCATTGTATTGGATGTGAAAAAGATGTCTACGGCAATATGTTAGAAAGATAATGGATATGGAACAATGCTACCGTGGTAAAAAACATGATATACACAACTGGGCTGGATGTGTGAGAATAATTCTCGCCGTGTAATACTACGTTATAGGTCTGGAACCTCGAACAATTATACTAGCAAATTAGGCTTCCAACCGACGGCACGGAGTGGGAAACGGTTTACGATTAAGTTTTCAAATAAATTAACAGATGGAAATACGAGCCCCTTGAATATAACATCACTTAGTCGTTGCTTCATGTTATAAAACATGAAAATCAAACGCAAGGTTATAAAAATACAAATCGTGGCATAGTACTGTCTTAACGAAGCTAAAACAGAGAAGAAAGAGTAGCGTCAACGTGAACAACTCCAAACACAAGGGCATAATACAGAATACATAACATAGCTTGATGTATCAACTCAAAGAACTCCAAGGTTTTCTTCATAGATCATCACAACAATTCTTTGCACCTCAACGTCGAGCACATCCGGAGTAATGCATTTGCAGACATCAACGCCCCCAACAGCATGAACATGAATTATCAGGATACTAGTCACACCTGACTCGAACTGATTGTTGTTTTGTGGTACAATGCGGGGTCTCTCAATTGTTAGAGGCTTCAGATCCTTTGCGTTCAGTGATTTACCAGATTGTCTCAAAAGATATGGGAACATTTGAGAGATGGGGCGCAGTTCTTTCGCAATGATCCTGTCCGTCCTGAGCGAGGTGTTGCAGTCTAACACTATAACCTGCGATAGCGAGGAGTCAATGCACCCACCCACCCAATGTTGTTTGTCGAAATTGAATGGGAAATAGAAGCGATTAGCCTCGCCAATTCGGCAGTCGCCAAGTATATAATCAGACAATGATGATTGGAACCAGAAACTATCTTTCCTAGATTACTTGGAGAACTTGGCAAATGACTTAGCAAGTTGTGACACAAAATTTGTGTCGAGGAAAACTGAGTTCTTGGACTGAATGTGTTCAGAATTCTTTAGAAACACAGAGCGTGTGTGCTGGACGAGAATATCGACTACCTGGAAGAAAAAACATTGTGCAAATATTAATCGTGTGTCGAATATTTGAAAATTATACTTGTGGTATCATCCACAATGAATACCTTGACAGGTAAATGAGAAGACCTTTCAACGATTGCAGACAAGTCTCTGCTGTCGAGATTTAGGCTACCCAAAACAATTACGCTGATAAAAAAAAGGAAATAGGTGATGGTGACAAGAGTTAGAATGTTACGAAAACAATTGCTCGGGTATAAAAAAAAGTACCCGGCCTAATATGAAGACTTACAGAGACGAATCCAGTTTCTCTAACAGTGCAACAAATTTAGCGGCGTAATCAATGTTGGGAGAACTACAAATGATGTTAACATACGCTTCCCATGCACGGGTGAGGAAACGTTTCTCGCACTGATACTCACCCACTAGACCCATGGGTATGATTTTGGGACGTTTGCTTTTCCGATTAGGGGTTGGAGCATCGTTTTCGTCTAATGGTAATGGTGCATCCTCGGACATATGGTGAACAACATTATCCGCCGCGTCAGAATCTTGTTTGTTAATTTGTGTAAGGCCAAGTGAAAAAGTGGGATTCGGAAACACAGGACCGGTTGCGACAGTATCCTAGTCGAAACAAAAAAAAAGGGTCAACATAATTGCATTTAAAGAGATTAAATTTGAAAGCGTTGCCAATTAGAGAAGATTCTCAAATTCAAAATTGGCGAATACATGAGCTAGAGGTGCCGCGGTGCGGTTGTTTTGAGGTGTAGTGTGAGTCTGAACCTGAACAAAAATAAAAGGTACCAAAGATGGGACGTCAGTCTTACTAGAAATAGTCTATGTGAATCTATATCACGTTAAATGTAAGTCAAACGTGGATAATCAGTCTTAAATCCAGTTAATAAACTACTTATCAGTGTTAACTGTCGAGGTGCCATTCCACCATTTAGTACAAAAGCAACTTTACATAAAACAGGAAACGAAGGTGATGTCATGTAGCCAACATGAAGAAGAAAAAAAGGTACCATGTCATATGCACGACATTTGCGACTGAGCCGCCAGCATTTACATTGCCCTCCTTTCGAGCGCCGGCCAATGGATCCTACCGCATTTAGGTTAAAAGCATAGTTAAAATGTATGAGAGAAAGAAGGTACCCCTAACAAGAATGACTTGGTATTGTATTAGACTGGCAACAGAATTGTGCATCGCAGCAACATAGTCAACCAGCAGAAAATAATAAAAAATGCCATTACCATGACTCCTCCCCCAGCATTCGAATTGGGACATTCAGCCTCACGAGAGTCATCCAATGTATCCTACCCCATTAATATAAAAAAATGTTAGTGAGTTAAACACATCGCCTAAGTGGCTAATTAGTCTTCGAACAGGCTAACAAACTACTTAACAGTGTAAGTTACAAATTATAGGAACAAGAGTCGTTGTACTGAGACCAACAAAACGGAAAAGGTACCAGTTCATCTACATGGACATTTGTGACTTGATCGACAGCGTTGACATCGTCGTCCTTCTATAAGTCAGTCATTGGTTCCTACCACATTTTAGTGAAAAGCATAGTTACAATGTAAATGTTGAAAAAGAAAGCAGATCCAGTGTATCCTACCCCATCAATATAAAAAAATGTTAGTGAGTCAAACAGATCGCCAGAGAGGCTAATTAGCCTTCAATCAGGTTAACAAACTACTTAGCAGTTTAAGTTGTAAATTATAGGAACAAGACTCGTTGTGCTAAGACCAAAACCACGGAAAAGGTACCAGTTCATCTGCACAGACATTTGCAACTGGATCGACAGCGTTGGGATCGTCGTCCTTCTCAAAGTCATCCATTGGTTCCTACCGCATTTTAGTGAGAGCATAGTTACAATGTAAATGTTTAAAAAGAAAGCAGCTCTAACAACAACGTCTTGGTGCGCTATTAGCTTGATAAAAGATTTATCTAGCAAAGCAACGTTCTCAAAAAGCTAAAGCGAAAAATTAAATAAAAAAAAACATTACCATTTCATATGCGCCTGTGGTTGGATTCTTCTCGCCAGAAAAAGGGTCTTGATCTTTGTCGCTATGATCCAATGGAACCTAACACATTGATAAGAAAAACAAGTATTAAAAAAGGTGAAAAGATAGTGCAACCTAAAACTAAAATTGTATAGCCTTACGTTTTGGGTCTAAAATATCTCGTTGTTAGCAAACCGCAAAGCGTCCTGTATTATGTTAGACGGGTCAACATTGAGGCTACCGTCACCCGGACTACTATGGCAAACAGGAATACCGGGTTGGGTGTTGTGAGGTGGTATAACATGTGGGCGATTGCAAGGGGTATTAATCAAACTCCGGATATCCCACATGTAATGGTCAAGGATGTCTCGGATTTTGTTTTGCATCAGTGTTTGCCGAGTAGTCAATGACTTAGTAAGGTCTTTAATTTGTTCACTCATCTTGCTCAGATCGGCGGCAACACTGTTTTTAACAATATTTGCAACATAGTCAGCGTCTATAGCGTCAGTTACGGGTTTTTGAGATTTGGTTTTTGCGGATTTCCGAGACACGTTTTCTTTCTTGGCTTCCTCACACATCCGGATTACATCAGCTTTCGTGGCCCCGCCAGTAAAATGATAATTAGAGAAAGAAAACCCTTCTTCAATACACTTGACAAGGTTTTCGACATGCACATCTTCTTCATCGTCGGACCACCCAAGTTCCGGGTTGACATTCATTTGTTCAATCTCGGCAGATATAATGGAAAAAACCTGAGCCTGTGTTATGGAAAAAAAAGTTGAGACAATCATCTATGCCATATCAAGTATACATTACATATGATAGAAAGGGGTACCTTGCAAGCAGTATCAATATCACGGACATGCCCCGGATTGATACTTTTCTTCCCCTCCTTATCTTCGTCACAGTTGTCATCATCATCTGCAGACTCGTCTTCAGAATCAGATGATCCTCCATCACGTACAACTCCTATGAGTGAGGGGACAGCTTCAATCATCACCAACTGTATCGGCATCACAAAACCTTTGAATGCAATGGTATTATCGGATAGTGAAACTTCATTCCTCTCTTTCATGCTGCTCATGAGCATTTCAAAGAAACACAGCCCCAAGGATACGCGAGGAATTGGTCAAGATCTTTAATCTTTTCAGCATACTCTTGGAGTACACAGGGGGGTATGAGACGTTGGTAGGACAACTGATGCTAGCAACGCAAGAAAGGCGTACTTAATCCTGATTTTGGGGTCAGTAACAGTTTTCTTTTTTAACATGCTAATGACATATATAACCGGGACATCTTTCATTGTCCCAAAAAGATCTCCCCAATATGGTTTCTCGGAGATATTCCTCTTGTTTCTCTTCTTGGAATATGGAGGATAGTTACAACAATTAAGCCCCGTAACTAATGCGAATTCTCGGATAGAAAACCTTACTGGTTTACCAGCAAAAAGAAACCATGATTCATGTCTCTTTGAAACCTTCAATTGTCTAAATATAAGAAAACGCCCAAAACGACCCGAAAATGAGGGTTTCGAAGCAATTTCAATGAGTTTGCCGAATGGAGACTGTCTAATACAATCAATTTCTTCTTCTTCAAGAGCATTAAGAATCTTGGAGATGCACGATGGTTTGTGATATGGTGTAACCCTGATGCCCAATGGTTCCTCTCCGACGGCGAACAATCTATGAGGAAAGGATGGAGTCGGCGTTTCACTACCACTTCGTTCTATTTGGTAACTTGACGAAGGTGAGGTTAATTTTCAGAAAGGGGACTACTGTGGGTTATATAACAATGAAGACCAGAACAGATGAATATAAAGAGAAGATGAAGAGATGCTTTTCAAGCGTGGAGTTATATACATTTAGGGGGAAGTAATAGAAAATAATAAAATATATCAACTTGTCTGACATGTACGATTTCGTGTAGAATTGGATAAGTTTCAAATAGAATCTACTAAAGATATGTGCTACACTTGAACGAGTGTAAAGTAAAAAGTCGTTTTGGTAATAGAGGTATAATCAGAATAGAAAAGACGATGTAAACGAGGCAAAATCTAAAAGTGTATTGTGCTAAATAAGGACTATTTCTTGTGTGTAGAGTGCAAATACTCACAAAAACAGCTATATTGTTCTTTTACCATAAAACTAATACTAAATTGTCTTATTAGTGTTTTTTTTGTTAAGCCAATTAAGCCCTCCTGTTTATAATCACATAATTGATAAATTAAATAAAAAATAAAGTCAACAATTTATAAAATTAAATTAAAGAAAAAAAAGGTTTTTTATTCATTACTTCTTCCTGGACGAACCTTAAAACCCTAATAGCAGGCTTATCGGTTAAGATGCACATAAGAGCATGATTATCGGGACTCTTAATAGAGTCACTTAGTTTAATTAGGATTAAAATAATAGCAATTAACATAAGCGACGTCTCTTAATTAGGGTACACAAGAGACGTCTCTTGTAAACCACGTATCAACCACTCTCATCTCCTCCTTCGTTTCCATCTCTCTCCCTCTCTCTCCTTCCAACTCTCTTCTCTCCTTCTGCAACTCGCTTCTCTCAGGTGAGTTGAATGACAAAGAATCTCTAGGGATTACAGAAAGCATGCCAAAGCTACGGCTTGAAGGGCTTGATTTACGCAAGTGTCTCAACGTACGGCTTGAAGGGCTTGAAGGAGATTTGGAGAAGCGATGTACTAAGAGGATCAAAGAGTTGAGACGCCCGGATGACTCAACCGCTGATCATCCATATGGATTTAACATCGAGGATTTATTAGTCCCCAGCGACTATGATTGGGATGACTCAACCGCTGGTTACCCATATGAAACCGACGTCTATGATTTATCAGGCCTCAGTATATTGTTGGGATGAGTTCTATAGATACTGACCAATGCAAAGTTCATGTGGTTTTCGCTTGCCTCAGCGACTATTGTTAGGATGAGTTCTTTTAACTCTGTTTTCTGTAGATTACAGTAAAATTCCAGAACTTTAGTGACATTTTGCTTTTGAGGTTGCTAGTTTTGTTCATAGGATTGTTAGTTTTATTGTCTTTTCTTAGTTTCTGTGACATTGTTTTGTGTAGATTTCTTTAAAAATCCAGAACTTTATCTCGCTATCTTGCTTCTTAAACTTGATGTGTTCAAGATTTGATCTTTTGTGTGTTGATAGGATGATCAGGGAAGGTGTATGAATCTCTTAGGCAGTAATTATAAATTTGAATGATTCTTGAAATTCAGGAAGCTGTTGAGTGGGAGCAGAAAGCAAACTTGATGGTAAAATGCACGCTTGTGGACACGACGGCCATGTTGCTATGTTTCTAAGAACATCGCCATTTGCTGCTAAGCTGCTTCAAGAACATAGCCATGATTTGCAGGTTTATTATATACACACTCTTTACATCAACCTTTTGGTTTCGTTAGCAGCAGTGAATTAAGACACAATCAATGTTTTGGGTTTTGTTAGGGAACTGTGGTGCTTATCTTTTTGGGGTAATGCATCTTATCTCTTTGCCTTGCCTTCTAGTTCTGGAAATGTGCCTGTTTCACCTTGTCTGTTAACAGTACCTCGCTTATTGCTTGTGCTTATAGGTTCTGTTGCTGCTTGGGTTCACGAGATGTGTGATGAGACTGAAGTTGCTTTACTGCAACTCAAGGCAAGTCTCCTCTAACATGCATTATTATCTCCTCTAACAGGCATTATACCAATGGTACTTGATTGAATTTTTCTTCTAGATTTTGAATCTAATTTGGTAAATTTGTGACTTTACTTTGGTAATTTAATAAAACAAATTTTAATTTTAATTAAAAAATAATAATTTTTTTTAAGAATCCCAAAATAAGAGATTTGCAATGGAAGACCAAAAAATTGAAAGTTCTTAACAAGGTCTCTTAAACACATTTACTCCTTAAATATAATTAAAAATTAATTAAGAGACCCATTAAAGATCTCTAGGATAATGATGCTCTAAAGGTTCTAATCTTCTTTTATATTGTTATTTAGTACACTTTTTAGTAAATAATTAAAATTTTCTTTTTCTATAAATAAAATAAACTAATGAAAGACTGCCATTTGTAAAATCAGTATGCAAAAGAGTCACAATCATTTTTCTGCCCCCATACCGTATCACTCTCTGACTTCCCACTTTTCTTTTTTTTTAAATTTAATAATGTTCTGATACCCACCAAACATGTATGTTCACATCACGGCGGTTCTGATCTCTCTCTCTCTAAGTCTGTTCATCATAAAGTGTTTGATTGTAGTCTATCGAAGTGTTTGATTTTGTTCTTGTTGTGTGGTTAGGTCATTTTTGATCACCCATTTTCCATCTTCGACGTCAACGAAAAAGGAAGATCATGAGGCAGATACAAACATTGAGAGATAGAAAATGCTTGGTGACGTATACGTAACTGCTTCCAACATCAAAAGTCGAGTCAACCTGTTAATTTGTCCTCTGTGCCATCGCTTCTGCTCAACAAAGGTTGAAGCTCTACAACAAGCTCCCTACAAACAGATTTGTTCTCTGTACTGGAACATTGTTAACGATGATGATAAAGAGAAGAAAAGCATGTTTAATTTTGAGCCCTTTAGACCCATTAACGATTCCTTGTACCTATGTGACAACCAGTTTCATACAGAGGCGTTGAATAAGCGTCTTGAGAGTGATGAAAAGTTTGGTTTTATTGTGATGAATGGTAATGGGACACTGTTTGGGACTTTGAGTTGGAATAATAGAGAGGTTCTTGACAAGTTTACTGTTGATTTTCCCAAGAAGCATGGAAGAGCTAGGAGGACAATCTGCGCTTTGATTTGCTGAGCTTAAGATGGAGAAGAGACATACCTATGTTAGGCAAACAGCAGAGCTTACACAGTTTTATCAGATAATGAACTTTATGAGGGTTTTGGTTGAAGTTAGAACTTTTGGTGCTGCTTTCAGATCAATACAATGAAGGGTTTGAGGTTTAAGCAATATAAAAAGAGAAATTTAAGTTTTTTGCTTTTTATATAACATTGAAAAGTTTGTCTCTTTCTTAATATGTTAGACAATTTGCGCTGTAATTGATCCTATCCTGAGGACATCTTTTTGTTCCTCTTTCTTCATTTTGTTAGACATTGTCTTTTTGTTTCCAATTTTTTCATTCTGAAAAGAAAGTTTATGTGCATGGCGTAGGACCGAGTCAATGTTGCAGAGAAAGACTGAAACTTAAAATATGTATGTACATGGCTTTTGACTAGATTTTTCATCGTGGACACTGTGTCTACACAGAGGAAAGATATTGAGCTCGTGAGAACTATATGTTTGTTAGTAGACATGTATGAATGCATTTCTGTTGCTTTGTTTAGTTATTGTTATTTAGATACATTTTTAGCGTTTTATTTGTTGCTTTATTTTATATATTTTCATTACTTATATATGCTTTTATAAAGTAATGAAAATAAAGCTATAGAAACATATACATGAAAACATACTTTAGCAAAATATAGAAGAACCATAAGCTATATAATACATAGAAACATGATTTAGAGTTTTAGGGTTTAGGGGTTCAAATACAAACCACAAAAAAACATAAATATACTTCTTAGTTATCAAGAGAATCAAAACTTTTACTTAGGAAATATGAAAATATTCTCTTAACAGATTTTGGAGAGATTTAAGGAACATTTTGATTACGAATTTGGTAGAACTCAAATTTCACTGTCCGTAGATTGTAGATGAACATATAGATTACGTAATACTGTCAACGTAGAATATAATAGTGACATAGATAATGCAAACACAGTGTCGTAGGGTACAAACATATATGCAGATTTTTATGTTTCTGTGATAGCAGATATAATAGTAAAAGTAGTTCATGAAATCTACCGTAGTTTAAATCATATTGAAAACATCAGATAATTAAGTTTGAGGCGATAAACTAGTGATCATAAAGTATATATTTAGAGTTTCTGTTATCCATAGATCAAAAAATAAATTTATATTTTACTAATAATTATTAAATCCAAATATTTTTCATATGATTACTTTTTATTTATATACATTTTGTATAATTGTACATATTTTCTGACTTTTAAAATATTCTATATGAATTTTTAAGGGTTTATTTGTGTAGTAACCATATTTGAGAGATAAATTAGGTGAGTAACATTGATTTTGACATAATTAAATGTCAGTCATTTGTGTCACATTTTATTCGATTCTACCCCATCACTTAAAAGGTTTCCAGTTGCAAGTGAGAGAGTAAGTGACGTCTTTCTCTTGGTGGAGTCATCCACGTATACATTTATTAACCACAAACATATGCATCGAATATTCTATTCTATATCACCAAATAGTATAAGATTATAACCTCACCTACAACTTTTAAATACTAAACATATTTCAACTCTAGTTATCCATAATCCCACCACAACCCCTAAATATTAAATCCTAAACTCTAATCAGTAAATCCTAAACCCAAGTGTAAACCCTAAACCCAAATATAAACCCTAAATCCAAACGAAAACTCTAAACCCAAATAGAATAGAACAAAATAAATAACATATTACATATTGGTGAAATTATAAAATATATATGATTGCATGTAAGAAGTTAATGTTGACCCGACCATACCCCTTCATCTTTTAAATACTAAACCCTTATCTCTGATCACTAAACCTTAACCCAAATATGAACCCCAAACCTAAATATCAAAATCTAAAAAGTACATAATATTATATAATATTAAATTAAATTATGTAATATTAAACTTTACAATAAAGATCATAATACGATTTTTACAGATTAGAACATGTAAAACTAGTTAGAATTAAAAAAAATTACAAATTATATTTGCAAACAAAATAGAACACTTTTTATTAACCGTCAAATAGAATGGAACATGATAAAATAGTATAATAACAGAATAGAACGCATAACAAAATATGAAATATACAATAAAGATCATAATACGATTTTTACAGATTAAAACATGTAAAAATAGTTATAATTTTAAAAAATTATAAACTATATTTGTAAACAAAATAGAACACTTTTTATTAACCGTCAAATAGAATGGAACATGATAAAATACTATAGTAACAGAATATAACGCATAACAAAATATGAAAAATACACATTGTTTACATTTCTATTCTATATGCATATAATAGAATGAAATACAATAACAAAAACTGTTCATCTTCTCCCACATACAACGAAGATTTCCTGTAAATTCAAATACGTACATGTCTGGTGTTCTCGCTACTATTGTTTTTGGAATCTGAGAATCCTTTCCTTTCTGTCACCGACAAAGCCTTCTAAACCGGTCTCCTCCTCCACAAAATATTTCTGGGAACGTAATCGTAACTTCTTCATCGCTCAAATCTGTTTTGGAGGAATCTATTCACTTTTCCAAATATTAGTAATGAAAAACTTATTTTATAAGTGTGTATGAACAACAAAAAGCCACGTTTTATGTTTCACAATCAATAATTATTAATTTAACTTTTTGTTTCTTTGCAGGTTGCATCGGTGAAAGTGAGGGTTAATACAATATTATTATATAAATATAACGGTGTATATAGAAATGTTAGGGAAATTGGTTACTTGATGAATTAAGCTTTTTTTCTTTGTCATACAACCCAATTTTCCAATTTTTAAAGTAAATCAGAGGTATTCTAAATAAAAAATAGATCAAAAAAACTTATGGCAAAGGGATAATATAATTTTTTTGTTCTATTTTAGCCAAATTTTCTTAAAATTACCCTTAGAGACGTATTTGATGTTCAAAAGAGAAACACACGACACATTTCTTACGATGTGTCTTCGAGGAGATTTTACCAAGTACGGGCGCAGAAAATATCATTATTGTTTATCGGTACTCACGGATCCAATTGCCCTTAACTATCCTAAAAAAATATATATATATATATATATATTGTGTGCAATACACCTTGTGCATGATGGTGATTAACAAGCAGTCAAGCACCAACAATAAATAGAGCTCTCTGCCGAAGTTGGTGGATGATCTGGAAAAAGAAAAAAAAAACAAAAACAAGAGCAGCTATTAGAAGAGTTACTGAATCCAAATCATCTAAACATTTCGTAAAAGATTATATATAAAATAATATAGAGAGAACGGACGGATTTAGAAAAAGAGAGGTTAGCCCATATTTGGATATGGCCACAGCTGGTTTTAAGGTGAGAAGGGCAAGCAGCATCTGCGTTTAAGAAGTAGTCCGAGTTCTCCATCGCCTCACAAACCCACATATCGTTTTCCACATCATTGGCTCTTTTTATTAGATTGCAGAACCCTACCTGCCAAACAACATTTATTTTGACAATGTGAAAAGCTCTTGCCACTTGACTGCGTTAACAAGATTTTGAGTTTTACCACAGATCCGACAAGATTATGGCTAATGAGGGGACTATGGAGGTCATCCATGGATGATGTGCTGAAGCTTATAGCGAGAAGACTATTTGCGATGTTCCCTGAATCAGAATATTGTAAGGATCCATCTGTAACAAACACCCACTGCTTCTTTTGGTCACCATCCGTGTACGCATTTCCAACATATACAACGTACGCCGCCATATCAAATTCACTAAGAGGACGATGATTATATAAGATATGTTAGATAAGCAAAAGTACGTTTGGTAAAGAGTGAACATACACAAAAGCTATCAACCTTCCAAGAGGAATTTCACCAAGATCCAACAATGACATCGATTTACGGGGGTTGAAAAAGGGCCTGAAAATAAACAAACAGGTAAGATAGATTCAGGTATGTCTACGGAAAGCCCAGAAAACAACTTACAGAAAATTTTCAGAAGCTTTTGGAGACAAAGGCTGCAAACTTGAGCTAGATCCTCTGGCATGTAAGTACAGTGTTTCAGAATCTATGTTCATTATTACCAACCCCTTCATTGCGTATATTTTCCCCTCTGTCAACTCAGTTCTCTGTCACAGTGGAAGAAAATGGCAACTGTTTTAAGAATCTACAAGAAACAAAATTTTCTCAACCATGTGGTCGCAATTCTGATATGAACTCGCCCTGAAATCTAAGCTCATATGGAAATGGTTCTCGTAAACTTATATAACACATTAGAAAAAGTGCATGGAACCGTTCAGAGACTAGGCATTTTCAATATACCTGTGTCTCCGTTGGATTCCAGATTGTTAAAATGGCTTCTTTTGGATTTGGGTGTCCATCATTACTTAAGCTCGTCAGTCCAACAAGCCTAATCCTCATGAATGGAGTGACATCCCTTTCACCTAAGCCAGCGTCTTCCAGAGCTTTAGCAACTGATTTTTCCATCTTTTTTTCCATGGCCGCCTGAGGTATTAGATTGAAACAGTTAATTTAACTTAGAACTATAACGACCTATTAAAGAAAAGATAGACAATATTCTACCTCAAACTTTTCTTTGTATCTATTGAAACAGTTCAACTCTTCCATACTCATATCTGCCATTAGGAAATCAGGTTCAGCAGCAGACTCTAACAGCTTAAAGAGCTTGGCTCCTTCTTTGCTGTCAGTATCATTCTGGTTGTGGACACCACTGATTCCTCCCTGGTACTCACATATAAGACCCTGTATAAGATCTGAGCGCCTACAGGCAAACAGAACATTACAAAATGACAGGTAAGTTTGAGAAGAACTGCAAACTTTAGCTCGTCTGTTAACTAGAATAATAGGAAAGCCATCCACATTCAGAAAGGCCAGAAGATTTTTTATCATATACAGATTGTATGTAACAGAACCTTTCTATCTTTGATTAGTTACTGATGACACTCCATAGACAAGAGATACATGTTCCGTAGTGATCATATAAACGTCACTAAAAGTTGCTCTCTACTGCTAATAATAGAAACTTGCCTCTGGTTATGCAGCTCGATCATTCTCCATTCCATCCTCTCTGATCGAACAACTGACTTCTTTTCACCTAACCTGTAGTACCCAGCAAGTTTAAGTATTTTTGCCATAAGCATGCAGGGCACCAAATTGCATTAAAAGGCATACATTTATACTGACTTTTCCTTGTATAGGATAGGGTATATTCGGGTAATTCCAGCTAACGATTTAGGCACAGGGCCCCCATTGCACTTGATACAGTTGAGAGCCAGAGGGACACCAACTTCTTTACCTTGAAGAAGAGATCAAAAGACAATATAAGGAAAACAATATGAAAGCACAAAATGCTATCAAATAAGCAACTCAGAGGATGTAGTAGTGAGGTATACAGCATAAAGCTACTTACAGAATCCTAGTCGGTCCGCCCAGTGAGCTCTGTATGTCCCATTAATATTCAACAACAAATAGATTGTATCCGAAATCACTGCCTGAAAATTTGGTTGAGTGCAACCATGAAGAAACCAACATGGGAGGATTTTGAACTAAAAGTCTAAAAAAAATTCAAAGTCTAAGAAACCTCAATAGGTGATGTTGGGGTAGTCCAGCCAGATAGTCTTGCCCCAAGTATCTTCAAATAAGTAATAAGAGCGTGAGCATGCTGGAAGAAAATGATCTGACCAAAAATATGTATCGCCAAGCAAAATATTTAAAGCTTTACAGGAAATAACCTACCCGAAGCTTCTGCCCAATAAACAATTTTCCAGCATTCAGCTGTTTTTGCAGCATGACATCCAGAGCAGCATTTATCGAATACCTGTGAATTTTGTTTTAAGCAAAATTCCATGAGTAGAAAAGGCAAGAAAACAGGTTTGATACAACAATAGCAAGTTCATACCACCCATCAGTGAGTTCTATTTTCACATTGCTGCCACTGTCAGAACCAGGTGTTTCTCTAGTCTTTAGATTAATAGCAGATATGCAGAGCACCATCATTGAAGAAGCTGGAGCATCACCACTCAGAATCCTCTTTATTGCAGAGCAGTGACCATGATTGACCTCTCTCTCATATCTATGTAGGTAGATTAATCATGTTAGACTTTGCATTAGCGCACGAAATAACAAGTTAAAAACACAAAATAAAACAAAAAGGTTATATTGAACGATGGGGAAACCTATATCTTAGTTCCTGGAAAACATTGGTGATCGTCAGAAAGTTTCCTCTGCATTTGGCTGGGTAGTATGTCTCGTAGCATGCGAGTTTCCAGACTATCCACCTGTAGTGATTGGTGACCCACCTAGTGCATATACATATAGAGATGAATAGATAATAGGTGTAGAAATTATAGCTCACTCTGACTGTCTATCTAATAAAACTAGAGTCACGTGCAACATCAACAGAACGGTCACAAACTTATTCTGATACAATACGCAAACAAGATAGGTAACTTAAAAGCTAAAACATTTCAAAGGAACGGAGAAATTACTCTCTAGATGCACGTTGTAAGGAAGCACCAGATTCTGCCAACATTTGACGGAAAGTTTCAGCTCCCACCACGCTTGAGGAAGAAACATCCCCAAATACATATTTATCTGCATTACTTGATTTGATTCTTCTGACATGTTCTGGCACATCCATCTTAAAACATCCCATAAGCGTGATTTGAGTGAATGGAAAACGAAAAGGTAGTATATACAACACCGGAACATGTGAAAGGGAGGAAAGAGTTTTACCTTGGTCGTAGCTGTTGGACGCATTCCAAAATAATCCTTGATATATATTCTTGGAGACCTTTCTTCAGGTCTTGTAGAAAGCACCCTTTTGAAATATTGTGTATCACAAGATACGACAGACAAACCTGATAATAGACAGGACACCAACAGTTATAAATCTGAGAGTCAACCAAACAAATTCCTGAATATTTTACCATTTGAAGCATGCTGGTCATTTTTCATTAGAGGAGTTTTAAAGGAGGTTCTCGGCCTTTTAAAAGGAGGAACGGAGACTGTCTTTCCCAGTCTTTTCTTTTGGCTGCTTTCTTGTCTATTGTTTGCATAAGCTATATCACTGCGATTTGTGATATCGACAAGTGGCTGGTGAGCTTGCCTTCCAGATTGCGTAGCTCTTGGAATGAAACCGTTTCCTGTGGTATTATTAACTGCCATATCAGATGCTAGAGGCCTGTTATTTGATAGCCCATGTGTCTCATCAACAGCCGCATTAAATTTCTTGATCAAATTAACCCCTGAAGCTACGTCCTCCAGTTTGACTGATCTAAATTGCTTTGAAGATGATTGAAGAGGAGATATGAAACTATTTGATGTATGCTTGTTGCTTGTCTTTGCTTCATGAGCAATATCACCACCTATCCATTTATCTTTCTGTGGTGTAACAAAGTGATCACCTGTTGCTACATCGTCAAAGAAAGGCCCTAACTCGGGGTCCCCAAGAAGGCTTCTGGCACGATTCAAGGCTTCGACTGACACTGACAATGATCTCCCACCAGCAGTTTGAAACTTTGTTTGAGGAACCTTTGGAGATGAACTAAAAATTTCAGATCTTTTCCCAGATACATGACCCTCATAATGTCCTCCTGGAGTTACAGAACGATGCTGAACTGATGTAGCACCAAACGTCTCAGGAGTTCTTAACCCATGTTGCTGGTGGGAAGAAGGCAAACGGTTCACGTGTTTGAATCCACTATAATCATCTTCTTCTAGTCCTAACAATGCCTTGGCTCTTGCCATACCAGCAGAAGACACATTAACCTTCTTGTTAGAAGCAGTCTGGAAAAAAGAGTTGGCAACACCAAACTCACTCTCCCTGGAGAGAGCGTTATCGTCTACACAAATAGAAAGGTAAGTAACATATCAGCTGTCAATTTTAAAAGTCATCCACTTGATAGTAAGTTGATTCGTTCTTCTCAATAAACAGCGTGAAATTAACAACAAACAACATTCAAAACGTTTTCCTGAAAGCATTTCACCTATTTCTAAGAAGACAATAACACATATCTAAGAAAATAAAAGAGCTTTCCTGTAAAATATCGTACCTGGATCTGCTAAAATCGATTTGGCTCTGGAAATCGAGGACTCTTTAAGAGCTACAGATTTGCCCAGAGCAGTCGTGAACATTGTTGGCTTCGGTTCCTCTGGTTCTATAAGTTCCGAGCATCCTTTCATCAAACAAAAATATTTAAATCTCCCTCACATGAAAAACGAATCGACAGAAGAGAAAAAAAAGAAGAGAATCACCTCGGAGCAAGAGATCCGCCATGGAGGGTAGAGGAGGAGCTGTGGTTGGCGGAGAATCGGATTTGCCAGACTGAAGAATCCGGCCATCTGCTTCCCACCGGAAACCGTTGCCGCTTGAATCGGGTAATAGCTGCCAAGTCGACATTCTGCGTTTTTAGGGTTTGTGTCGATACGTTTATCAGCTGAGGAAACGATTTAGAACGAGAGGGAGGCAGTGATTGGGGGGGAGGAATCATAAAATAACAAAACCAAAAACATTTTAACATTTCTGGCAAGGCGGGAAAGTATAAAAAGATTTGGGGGCCGAAAAAATGAAAACGGAGGCGTTTTGTACAATGGCGGCATTGTGGGAGAGACGAAGACAAGTGAGCTGCAAGGCGTTTTAGTGAGATTGAAACAGCACGAATGCTTGTAAGTGGAAGTCAGTATTGTTAGTCGAAGGCGGAAAAAATGAGGACTGAAATCTGTTATGGTCTAAATTAGCCAAAAAAGGGTCTTCCATGTCTAAAAAAAATTTGGATAGACTAAGGGAGTATAAATTATAACAAATATCATTAAGAAAATTAAATACATCTTCTTCTTTTTCATTTCACCTCAACTACCCACGAAAATTCATTCTTTTCACCAACCAAACTTCTTCTCATCAACTCTTCATCCACAAATCTTTAACTATGTTTCTTAAGGTGTTTCTAGAGTTTATGAAGTCTTGAAACAACACATGTGAGTCGTTCTTGGTGCTGAAATCGTTTGGTAAGTGTATACTCTCTCCCTCTCTTTCTCCCTCTCTTTCTCTTTCACTCTTCTTTGTATCAGCCTTTTTTATTGTTTTATGTTTCGGTTTAATCACATAATATGTATGTTAACGTTATGAGTCAGGTTCTAAGGTTAAATATAATGTAGTTAAGATATGAAGCATGATATTGTAGAATAAATCGTTTTTGCATATGATAAAACTAGTACAACTTTGAAGTTGAAACTCGCTAAGAACTGGTTATACTGGTACAGCTTATAAAAAGGGAAAGTAGTAAATCTGGCATAACTAGTATTACTGGTATTATTCATACGAAACGTACATCTGGTAAACCTGGTACAACCAGAAGTAGTATTGAATAAGAACATGTGTATAACTTATATAATTTACAGTAGTCATGTGGCAAGTTAACATAGTATAACTGGTACTACTAGTATAACTAATAACTAATGTTAAAGGTACACCAGTCTAACTGGTAAAACAAGTATAACCAGCAATTTAGCGGCAGTAAAACTCGTATAACTGGTAACACTATTAGGTGGTAATGTTGTATTTTACTCATTTTCAGGAACTATGGATAGTAGTAGAGCTGTGGTGATACATTTTGATCATGGTAGTGATCAAAATATTTCAACATTAGTGATGAAAGGAAGATATGAGGAGATTACTTATTCTCACTTGGTTGATAGAATATGCAAGAAAATGAATATCGATGTAGCTGCGACAAAGCTTCAACTGAGTTACTTTCCTCTGGTGGTGGATAATAAGAGGCCTTGTTATATTTTGGATGATGAAGATGTCTTAGGATATTTAATGGAGGTAGATAAGAAAAACCGTCGTAGTGTTATGCATGTGGAGGTATCTGAAATCGTCTCAGAAAATCAGAGTAACGAGCAATTTTCTATGAATGAGGAAATTATGAGTGATGCCAAAGCTAATGATGGTATGGTTTGAGTTGAGGAGCTGGCAATTGTTCCTCAAAAACAATCAAATGGGTATGAGCATGAGAAAAACAATGAAGATGGTGATGAAATGGTTGAGAAAAGCAATGAAGATGGTGATGAAATGGTTGATAGGGAGGAGTTGGCGGCTATTACACAAGCTGAAGAAACAATTGTCAATCTTGAGTGGGATGATGGTATTGATATGAGTTTACATCAAGAATTTGCGACTAAGGATGAAGTGAGGGATTTAGTGGATAAAGGAGTGCATTTGAATTGTTTTGAGGTTGATATATTGAAGTTGAATCTTGTTCTTTATGTATTGAAATGTCGTGGGGTTGGATGTAGATGGTATTTACGAGCTGCAAAACTGAAAAACTCAGCTTTTTCACTATAAGGACATACAGAAAGATGCATACGTGTTCTCGGGGAGAGGAAAGTGTAACCAAGGGAGGGAAAAGAGGCACACCAAGCTTGGCCGCATCAGTGGGGCATGATGATTATCCAGGCCAATACAAGACTCCAGATCCAAAGACTCCAAATCCAAAGACTCTTGTAGATTTGGTGAAGTACAAACTAGGTGTTACGGTTTCATATTCTACGGCGTTGAGAGGGAAACACCGAACTGACAGTGATTTGCGTGGTAACCCTGTGGAGAGTTTTACAAGACTGCCATCTTACTTGTACATGCTAGAAAAGTTGAATCATGATACCATCACACAATTAGTAGTGGATGAGACGAATCAATTTAAGTATATGTTCTTTGCGCTCGGAGCTTGCATCGAAGGGTTTAAGGCAATGAGGAAAGTGATAATAATGGATGGTGATCACGTGAAGGGTTTGTACAAAGGATTGCTTCTCATTGCTACTGCTGAGGATCCAGATCTATCATCATTATCCCCTTGCTTTTGCGGTAGTAGATGGTGAGAAAAATGCGAGCTGGGAATGGTTTTTGACTATATTGAAAACTTTGATACCCGACGATCCTCAACTTGTATTTTGTACTGATAGAAACCAAAGCATCATCAAGAAAATGCACGAGGGGTACCCATTGGCGATCCATGGATATTGTATTTATCACTTGTCTAATAATGTCAGCGGAGCATGCATCAATGTTAACAAGAAAGGGGTTGCCAAAAAGTTTAGAAAAATTATTGGTATGTACACAGAGATAGAGTTCAGAAAATGCTACAATGATTTCAGAAAAACGTATCCTCAAGCCGCCGACTATTTAGATGAGAGTGTTCATGAGACCAAATGGGCAAGATGTAAATTTCCGCGAGAAAGGTATAACATAGATACAACAAACACTGTTGAATCTATCAATGGTGTTTTAAAAGAACCAAAGAAATATGCATTGTTGCCAATGATTGATGGGGTGGTGGGAAAGATTGTAGAATGCTTTAATAAATATCGCCAATTATCTCTACGGGTACCAGAGAGGCAGTTGTTTGTCCCGCATGTGCATGGGATATTGTATCACAATTATCCGAAGGCAAAAAAGCTCAAGGTAATGGAGCTAAACAGATTTGAACGTCACTACAATGTGATTGGGAAGGATAGTCAAGGTTATTTTGTTGATTTGAGCAACAAAACATGCTATTGTAGGTGTTTTGATATTGACTGGTATCCTTGTGTGCATGCACTTGCTGCTATCCTCGCGCGTGGAGAAATGACTGAACATTATTGTTCTAGGTATTACTGGATGGAGCAGTGGACTTTGGCATATTACAGAAAAATATATCAGTGCCTCATCATTCATCATGGGAAATTTATGAAATTTCTGAGAAAATCCGATCTAAGGTTGTCTTCCCTCCGAATGTGGCTAAAAAAAAAAAGAAGACTACAAGTTATTAGATTCCCATTTGCAGGAGAATACCAGAGGAAGAAAAAGAAGAAGTATCCACCTTTGGTTGGTGAGAATGACGGATGTAGCAGTGATGAAAGTAGCAGCGATGGAAGTAGCAGCGATAGAAGTGGTCATGATAAAAATGGAAGTGGTCAGAAGACTGAATGAGCCTTAGTTATGGATGTTTAATATATTGTGTACCTTTTTATGGATGTTTTATATGTTATATTTGCTACTCTTTGTAATGGTCGAATTCTGAATGTGTTGCTATATCATGTATCACTGGTACAACTAGTTAAACCAGTATCAGATACAACTGGAATAACTAGTAAAACTATTCCATGTTCACCAGACTAATTAAACTGGTATAACTACTCAGGTTATGAAATTTAAATATTCCTTTGTGGTTTCCAAGACTTAAAAAACAACCAACAACCAAATTGGTAAGTATTTAGATAGTTTACTTATGAATTTCATATTTTTTTTGTCAGTTGTGATATGATCACATAAGTTTGCATGATCTACCTTATTCTTTTAAGGTTTGTTAACTTGTTTGTCCCCATAATTTTTGGAAAACATACATGAAAAGTATTTTATCATCAGGGATGATTTATTTGTCTTCGGACAAAGGTATGTAAGCATAAAGAAGTGGTACAACTAAGGTAATTATTATTTTTTATACGGTATAACTAATATTTTCTTATTTCACACACAAAGTACAACTATGTACAAACTGGTTCAACTACAAAACTGGTACAACTACAAAACTGGTACAACTATGTGCAATTTTTCCTCCTCCCAATTCATATTGTTTTTCACGTTTTAAATGCGTTTGCTTTCACATTTTATATTTTAAATATGTTTCATGACTCCTACACGTTTTAATTAAACACTAGTTGTACTACTTTAACTAGTTGTACTAGTTTCATATTTTTTGGTGTAGTTTACATAGTTTTACTTATCGTACCAATGTACCACACACATAGTTTTTAAACCACATACATATTAAGTTCTAAAAAAAACATGGTTAAGATTTTAGAACACACATACATATAAGTTCTAAGTTATAAGTTTTCAAACACACACATACATATAAGTTCTAAAAACAACATAGTCCTGCAACCAAATCAGTTTGGCGTAAGAGAAGACCGCAACAAATGAAAACGCTTTGACACCCTTTTTTGCATCTCACCACCATCGTCCTCTTTCTCACCTTCCTCACTCTCATTGTCTGCAGCAGTCTTTTCCGCAGCAGCCCTCTCAACTCTCTATGCAGCTTTTGCCATAATTTGAAGTGTAGATGGCTCATCTACGTCGTCCTCCTTCCCACCTTCCTCACCCTCCTTGTCAGCCTGTCTCAGCCTCCTTCTCAGACTCTGTCTCGCCCTTTTTCTCAGGCTTTTCCTCTCCCACCAGTCCTATAATATCTACAACAAAACCACAATGACAAACAAGGACAACAATCACAAAAAGCAAACTAAGTAAAAAACAAATCACAAAAAAAAACTCAAAACAAATACCTTCAGGTGTTGTATCAGTAGGAAGATGAGTACCTACACCTGCATCACCTTCAGGTGTTGTATCAGTAGGAAGAGGAGTACCTACACATGCATCACCTAATGCACAAAACCAATAACATTTACTTCATGTTTGATATCATAAAATCAATAAACAATAATACACAAAACCAATAATATTTTACCTCCTGAAGTTCCACCGGTTTGATATTGATCATACTGGAATGACCAATTTTTCCTTTGATTCCTTTCATCTTCCAGCTCCTTCACTCTTGCTGCTAGAAGACGAATTGTTTTATCCCTCAATGCAAATCTGTCATCCATTCTCCTGTTCAACCTCAACTCCAATTATGTTATCCTCTCACGGCCTGCCTCCCTCTCTGCCACGCCTGCTGCCTCGCCCCCTACCTCGGGTTCCACAAACACTCTTTCTTCCTCCCGATGAGGCTCGGTAGGCCGGGTTCTCACATCCATCTCAAATAGATCCTCCCAAAATATTTTCGCCCCCGGTTGAATAAGGATATGGTTCCAACTATCGACGACTATGTCGGCCGTATCTGAATTATCTATCAGCTCCACGTCTTCCAAAGTCCCTTCGTCCATGATTGTGTACAAAAGGTCTATTTCTTCTCCCTCTGGTTCCAAAATACTGGTAATCACCTGAAATATGACCAATTATATTAGTAGTTGTACCAGTTATATTAGTTATATAACTAAAAGGTTTTACCTTTGTGTTTTCAAGCGCCTGATAAATCACGTCCAATGGATATCCTGTTGTCCCGGTCCTCTTGTACTTCCATTTGCACATTCTTGGATAATCTGCGAGACAGTTTGAAACAGGGTCTCTGAATGCATCCCTAAGGACAGGGATACATTCAAACGCTAATATTTGCACATCATTTCACACAATCATATTAGTTATATTATAACACATATGCTTATTAAAAATACAACATACCTCTAAAGGGTTGATAAACCCTGAAAATACCCACTGCACCTTCTCTGGGATCCCATTACGGAAATGATCCCTCAAGTGGAAAATCTCCTTCATGCAATCATCAAATGTGTAACAGCCCCATGGAAAGTTGTCGACAAAATCCAGATCATCTACCGCTTGGAGAATGAAAGGCTCAATGAAGTATCCTCCTTTTGACCTTCCTCTTATAACTCTGGCCAGAAAGTAGAGAACCGCCATCTTCAGACGCTCGTCACTACCATCAGCCTTCATCTTCAGAAGCTTCTCTTTGACATCCATTTATGTCACTCTCAGACCCTTTTCCTTCCCCTTCTTCCCCTTCTTCTCCTTAGTCTTCTTCTCTTTCTTCTTAAAATGCTTTGTCGCAAACTTCATACTCCCTATGCTCGGATAGTTTTCTGGATATGTGTGGCAGTGTAAACCATAGATGAGGGCATGTTCCCTGATAGAGTACCTGATTGGAACACCATTTACCCCAAACCAAGCTTGTCGACTCTTTTTCGTATGCATAGTACGAAGTAGCAACATCCACATTCCCATCACCTTTCTTGTTGCGCTGCAATCCATGTAGAATATATGCTTGAACTGAGGGTGATTCTGAAACCAACTCTTCTCCGAATCGTCAAACTTTTCAATCATCTTCAAAAAATCGTGTTGGTGGCACCTTGAGGAAAGCTTGCAACTCTTTCCATACTCACTCGGCTGGAAGAAAAACCCAACATGTCTCATTGGTTCTACGGTCATGTCCTCATCCACAACCCGAAAACAAAAAATTCACTGAATAAATACCGAGTTATATTAAAAATAATTGTCTAATTATACCAGTCATACTAGTTATACTAATAATAATTGTCTACTAGTACCAGTCAAACTAGTTATACTTGTTTAGTTGTACCAGTCAGACTAGCTATACTTATCTAGTTGTACCAGTTAGACTAGTTATACTAATGATAATTGTATACTTGTAGCAGTATAACTAATATACTTGTCTAGTTGTACCAGTTAGACTAGTTATACGATCAAACGTGAAAAACAATATGAATTGAAAGGAGGGAAAATTGCACATAGTTGTACCAGTTTTGTAGTTGAACCAGTTTGTACATAGTTGTACTTTGGGTGTGAAATAAGAAAATATTAGTTGTACCGTATAAAAATAATAATTACCTTAGTTGTACCACTTCTTTATGCTTACATACCTTTGCCCGAAGACAAATAAATCAGCACTGATGGTTAAATACTTTTCATGTATGTTTTCCAAAAATTATGGGGACAAACAAGTTAACAAACCTTAAAAGAATAAAGTAGATTATGCAAACTTATGTGACCAGATCACAATTGACAAAAATGTTTTTGAAATTCATAAGTAAGCTATCTAAATACTTACCAATTTGGTTGTTGGTTGTTTCTTAAGTCTTGGAAACCACAAAAGAATATTTAAATTTCATAACCTGAGTAGTTATACTAGTTATACCAGTTTAATTAGTATGGTGAACATGGAATAGTTGTACTAGTTATTCCAGTTATACCTGATGCTGGTTTAACTAGTTGTACCAATGATACATGACAGAGCAACACATTCAGAATTCGACCATTACAAAGAGTAACAAACATAACATATAAAAACATCCATAAAAATGTACACAAAAACATCCATAATTAAGGCTCATTCAGTCTTCTGACCACTTCCATTTTCATCATGGCCACTTCTATCGCTGCTACTTCCATCGCTGCTACTTTCATCGCTGCTACTTTCATCGCTGCTACATCCGTTATTCTCACCAACCAAAGGTGGATACTTCTTCTTTCTCTTCCTCCGGTATTCTCCTGCAGATAGGAATCTAGTAACTTGTAGTCTTCCTTTATTTTTAGCCACATTGAGAGGGAAGACAACCTTAGATTGGATTTCCTCAAGAATTTCGTAAATTTTATCAATTGGCTTAAACCCTAAAAATGATGAAATTAGCAAACTACCTATGATGGGACAAGTTTAGTGACTATCAACGAAGGCACCATGGTGTGGAATTTAGGATATTTGACTTAATTTCCGCTGAGAAATTGAACTCTGTACACACAACTTTTTCCTTAATTAAGTCAATACCCTAAGTTCCATACCATGGTGTCTTCGTTGATAGTCACTAAACTTGTCCCATCATAGTTAGTTTGCTAATTTTATCATTCTTTTAGAGTTTTAAGCCATTTGACTCTAAATTTATCATTTTTACATTTAAAATACATAATTTTAGACTAAAATAATATTAGCTATATTTATAAAATTAAACAAGAATTTTTAAGTCAAACCAAATTTCACAAAAAACTGTTGGGGATATTTAATCTACGAAGCAAATCTTCATGTTTAAGCAGGACATTGACATTTTTTCTGCTTACCTTTTTTCAGCATTCAGATTACGCTTTCCATACTTCCGAACCAAAAGAAAAACTTTTATATAAATAGAGATATTTCCATATTTCATGAAATTGAAGGATTTAATATAGATTTCAATCATAACTACTTATAAGAAAGACTCCTAAACCTCAAAAGAGAGGTATTGCTAACTATTCACTTTCGACATATAAGCATGTATATCTTGGGTTTATAAAACACTATATTTGATATATATTCTCGCTTTACTTATTGTTTCTTTTCACAAAAAACTATGCTTCATTTTACCCTAGCAATTTGGTTATAGAAGAAGGGAATAACTGAAGTGAACATGAGCAATCCTTGGTTGTAACATCCCCAATCCTAGATATGATCTTGAGGATGGACCATGAGACGAGGGAAAGTGCAAGCCAGTCGAAAGACACAAAGCCAAACGTTCCAGTCTGAATATTGGATTAAGTTTGAGTGATGATCTAGAATTAACTAATAAAACCAAGAAAAGAGAAGAATGAAGTTGGATTGAGGTAAGGAAAAAGTGACACTAGCTGGATGAGATGGAAGGATCTTAATTTTGAGCTCATTCAAATAAGGTCATCTGGAGCAGCTAACAATTTTAGCTCAATTAGCTGGACCAACTGTCGATTAACAATTTTTTAAAGAGTTTTTTTTAATGTAATTATAAGGCTGTAGCTATAAGTTTTTGGTTGCAAAGATTTTAAAATAAAACATATAACATATGTGATGTATATATAAAATAATTATTTTATATTAATTAGAATAGTTTATATTAATGAAAAATATAAATTATCAAGATTTTAATATTATTTAATGTAGAATATAAATGACAGTTATATTATTTTAAAATTTAATATTTTATAAAATATTCAAAAGTAAATAAAATTATAGTAGAAAAATTAATATCTGAATAGTAATTAATTTAATTATAATTATCTAATTTATTTAATATTAGACATGTACTTTTTAATTTTACAAATGCTAAAGACTAAATTACAGAGAGGTATGTTTTTTACGTAATTTATGTACAAAAAAGTTTTATTTACTTTTTTTTGCTTTACCATTGAAAATAAAACTAAATCATGATTGTCAAAAAAACAAGCTTTAAATTTTAAAACTAAAGCTAAATCACCAACAATATTTACCAACAAATATTCTTACTTTACATTCCAACTTATAAACCGACCTCAAAGGTTTACACTGATCTGATAACTCAAAGAGTTGATACTCTGACCTGGCTGGTTTCCTGTTATCACCAGCAAATATAAGACTATCATTATCCCCGGTCTCTTAATTGAGATTCTTAGCTTCGGATAAGAGACAGTTTTTAGTTTTTTTTTAGTTTTTCTAAGAACCGTTTTTTAAATAAGAGATATAAGAGCCGTCTCTTAACCGAAAAAGTGTAAAAAAGAAAAACAAAACAAAAAAATGTCAAATCATGAGTTAAAACCCCTGTTAAGAGATCGGGGATAATGATTCTCTAACTTTTGCGGTTTGTAGCAGTTGTTAGCGTTATGCGATAATCACAAAAAATACTACAAATCGCTTCAAACCGCTCTGGACATCTTAAAATCAAAAGTTGGTTCCAACTAATGTTTGCGGACGACTGTAGGTGGATCAGAGAAATACAAATATTTTCATAAAAATTAAAATTTTAAATTAAATTTTAAAGTGAAAATATTATAAAAATACATTTTTATATTTTAATTTAAATTCACAAAATATTATAATTTGTTTTGTAAAAACTTTAAACTAAGAATATTCACTATAATTTTGAACATTAATATATAAATATAAAGATATATACATATATAAATGAAACAAAATATTCTTTCAAAAGTTTTAAAACAATTTTATTAAAAATATATGTTTCATCTTTTAAAAAATTAAATAAATAAAGATAATATTATTTTGAAAAATATTAGTAATAATTATATTAATAATTATTATATTTTATCAAAATAGTATAGTTTTACTATTTTTTATAATATTATAATGTGTTAATATTGATAATTTATTATTAAACTGCTCCAGTTTTTTATAATCGATCAATCACAAATGTCCCGCAAACACGCTAATTTCTAACCGTTGTACCAATCATACAAATTGCTTAATCACGTTAGAAATCGCACTCACAAACTCCCCCGCTACGTTTCAACCAGTCATGCACTAAATATATACATAAGACTTTTGAGTGTTCACAAATCGCATTGATAACAACTCAAAATTATGGAATATTCTACTAATCTGATTTCAGAAGCATGTCGACATAAACATGAACAAGAATTATAAAGATGGCATCTATGGTTAATGTAGCTATACTGAGAAATCAGAATACTGTTAGCAACGTATGCAGGATACCACCAAGCCTGATGACCTCGAGAGCTAGTATATAACAAAAAGTATGCGTGTCAATTATGTTAGAACTTATACAACGACCTCAAAGGTACTACAAGCTTCACATGTGATGTACAAAGCCTTCAAATTATAGAGACTCTGAACACTGAACTTTGGTTTCAATCTGCATCCTCTCTCAAAATGTTCAGCGTGCACTTCCGCTAACCGTTCTTGCAGAATGTTCAGATTAACCTAATGGAAAAGAATGGAATCAGATAACAAAACGCAAGTGCAAGTTCAGTCGGTGACTTAGATTTGAGCATAGAATCTGCACCTCTTCGCCTTTGATCAGCAGCATTTCGCACATGCTGCAATAAATATGTCGGTGATTCTCCATAACTTGGCCTTGCTTGCAGATCGGACACCATATCTGCTTTGGCCCCTGACAAACAAATCACACCAGTGTAACTACCTTGTCAGACAAGGATGCTCGGTGAAAGAAAACCTACCTGTTCACTGTTTAAAAGCATATTCTGAGAAACTAAGGTGGCCAAGTACTCATCTTCCTCGTCATCCCATGTTTCAGCCTGAACACATGATCCTGGAAGAAGAAGTTAGTAGCCACAGCAATGCATCAAAATCTAACTCCTCCAAATCCGAATGAGAAAAAGTCAATGGTTTACCGTTTATGGCAGTCTCTGAAATCAAATCATTGTAAAACATATGTTGCATTTCTAGCAATATCTCTTCACTATCACCTTCATAAGCACTTTCTGGGCCTTCATATTCCCATAATATATCATGGGAATCCTCAATCTTTTCTAATTCATCAGAAACAATGTCCTGGAAAGCAGAATTGATAATCTCCTGAAACACACACAAAAAAACGTTAAAAGTCACTGACAAAGCAAAAAAGAAAAGAAAAAGTTTCTTCCGAAAAAGAAGAAGAGACACAAACCTTCTGATCTGAAGATTGACAATCAGAGTGTCTCAATTTCCACAGCAGACGTGTCCTTTCTTCTTTAACCCTTCTGAAGCAACTTTCTCTGAGCTACATTTCGTAAATCTTAAATTAAAACAAAAACGCCCAGAAACTAGTGAAAATCATTTTTTAAATCAAATACAAACGAAGCAAAAAATTAACAAAAACCCAATTCAGAACAACTAAAAATTCAGGTACTAACAGAAATTGAAAACAAACTTCAACAGAGAGATTTAGGTATTGTAAAACAGAAGTTGAATGGAGAATTGAGAAAGAACCTTTTGCTTGCGGATAGAGTAATCGAAATCGGGTTGGGATTTAATAGAAGCTCGTTTCGGAATTGTTGAAGCTGATGTTGCCAATTTCTCATCCATGGAAGAAGAGGAAGCCGATGAACAAAAGCAAGAACTGAGGATTTTTCTTGTCTCCCTAACTGTTTGATCCGAGTTCCGCCTAAATGATTTCGTTTATAGTCGGAACTCGTCAGTGGGCTATTTCGGTTAAATAAGTTTATCTCTTTATCTCGGTTACAAGAAAGACAAATATCCTTTACAATAGTTCTTATCTCGGAAGGATATTACAACATAATCTATATCGGTCTTTTTTGATCTAGGTCTCGCCCCCTTTCCTTCAACCTTTGTGTCCCCCTCTTATAGTTGCTTCCCCCCCTTTCGCCTTAGGTCGGTTAATCTAATGGGCTTTACTCATGTTGGGCCGAGTTAGCAGTGATGAAAGCCGCTTTCTCGCGCCGGGCTTTCCTACACTGTTTAACTGAGAGGCGGTCTGGAGCCGGCTCGTTCAGCCGACGAGCCGCGTTCCGACGGTCGCTGTCCGCTCGTACTTTGTCGGGGTGGGTCAGGCTTCTCTTCTTGATGGGCCTAATTCGAGGCGTAGCCCATCCCCTACACTAACTCCTGTTTATTAACCGGTCGAATGATCTCACGAGAAACCAGGGCCAAGCCGGCTTAACCCAACCAAAGGTCTTGGGCAAAAATTTATTTTGTCTTCTCAAAATTTATATTTATTTAATATTTTTAAAATAAATTAATAATATTTTATATATTTGAAACATAAATAGAATTATTATCCATAGAAAATATTTTAAATATTTTTCAATTTTATTTAATTAAATTTTTTATATATAAAAATATGTATTTATAAAAAAACTAGGATCGACCCGCCCTACGGACGAGATATACTTTATTTGTGATATAGTTATTATTTTTGTATGATTATGTGGTCTGTGTTTTAAATTTACATTTGTAAGAGATGTTTATGATAATGATTTTTGTCTTTTAGAAAATTTTAGGTGAAAAGAGACTATATGTGATAAAATATATTTTGTTTGTTTGCAACAGTTATATTTTACGTCCAAAAATAATAATTATTTCTAAATTAAAAAATATGGCATTGATATGCTAGGAGAGCTTCAAATTGTCTTCATATTATTATTTTTTACAAAAAATTGATTCTATATTCAGTGCATTATTTATAGTTTAATATTTTATGTTCGAAAAGATTGAATTGTGGGTAAATTTTTGTGTATATAATAAGAGTAATTATTTTTTTTATATTGAAATCATAATATTTTGACATGCTATTGGAATGGAAATGATGACTATTTGAAGTTGCATTTCTTATTAAAATTTAAATGTTATATTGAATATGAAGAAGGTAGTAAAGCAAAGCTAATAAAAAAAACATCAAAACTGAAAGGTGTGAAAACTGAGTAGTGGTTGATGAGTTTGGGAACTTGTTAGTCACCGTAAAACTAATTTCAATTTTTTCCATTTGTTTATTGTAATAACAATCACTGCATCGGGTTTCCAGATTATTGAGATGGTACTCTCGTGGTGGCATTACAAAGATTATATTAGTACCATAAAACTTTTTTCAATATAAAGACGTCACATTTGGTAAAGATATATTATTTTATTAATTTAAGTTGTTGGTTATTTTGTTTGTAAGTAATTTTTGTATTTAATTTTTGCTTCTATGACAGCATCATGATTGAGTTGTTATGTCATTTTCAATTGAATAATTTGTATCTAACAACTAATATATATGACTCTTTTTGAGGTTCTCGTCAGCCGTAAGACTTGAGTATTATCATAGGAATGACTACTCCATCCTTAAGCATTATCAGCTCACTATAAACTTCAACAAACACATCAATTGTCTTGTTCTGTTCACTGTAGTTGTTTTCAGTGTTCCAACCTTCCTTGTCGTATTCTGTTAACCTTCCTCTCTCCCCATCGATTTAACACCTCCACAGATGACATAGACTTATCTGAAGAAGAATTCGTCAGATGCTCTCCCATCACTTTGAAGCTGAGGCTGAAACTGAGAAGGAAGTGAAACTGAGGAAATAAATTTATTGGCTTGTTTAAACATAATGAAGAGACGGTTATTATAGTAGGAGAGCTACCTTTTTATAGTTGCAGTTCCACCAACTTGAAACTCGCATTCAAAGTAGATAGTGGGTAAAAGATTTAATCATAACTTTAAGGAGATGAATCTGTAAATGGTAGCTCTTGGAATTTTTAAGAAGATGATGAAAGAATGCTATCATAACTCATGTTGTGAGTCGATCAAGAACGACAAAGATAAATCTAGTTCAACCCTAATATCAAAACATTGCGTTTACACTTGGAGTTACTCACACGAACTAAGTAAATTGTGCAAAAATAAGGTCCGAAGAGAAACAAAACCCACATGTATATAGACTAACTTAAATAAAGTGATATGTTTTGTGAAATAAAACATGTATCACGTTCACATAACTCGACTTTATGACGTGTCACTTACGTGGTATGCTAAACAATAAAATAACACTACTTTATATAATTAGATTTAGATATACAAATATTTATCCAAAAGTATATATATATTTTTAATTTTGATTTAAAAGAAAAATTAAACACAAATCAAATATATATTCGTAATCTGAATGTACTTGCAAAGAAATTGAAGTGGTCCAGTGGTAAAAGTAGTTCTAACCTTACTTTTCTAACTCGGTTTCAAAGCCTACGATGTGCAATTTTTTTTTAAAGTTTAATCAGATACCCATGACACGTGTCAACACCACATGAGTCGACTTAGTGACATGGCGCTGATGTGAATGGCTTAGAAGTGAAGAAAACACTTCATAGGTAGATCCAAAATTATATATATATTTTTTTAATTTTGATTTTTTTAAAAAAAATTAAACACAAATCGAATATATATTCGTAATCTGAATGTATTTACAAAAAAATTGAATTGGTCCAGTGGTAAAAGTAGTCATAACCTTACTCTTCTAACCCGCTTTCAAAGCTCAGAATGTGCATTTTTTTTAAAAGTTTAATCAGGTACCCGGGACACGTGTTAACACCACATGAGTCGACTTAATGACATGGCGCTGATGTGGATGGCTTAGGAGTGAAGAAAACACTTCTTTATAATAATAGATAGATATAGAACTCCTTAATTTTTACGAGAACAAGAAATTAAATCCAAAGTGATCACATCATTTATCTCCCCTAATTAGCTGGCCCGACAAGAAACCTTAATGAGTCTTACATTGAATGGTGTCGTTCTATGAACAAAGATTTTTTTTTCTTTTTTTGGAACATATATCTTTTAATTGAAAAAAAAAATCTGTAAACCCTACCAAAATCTATGAAATAAAGGAAGTTTCTGATTTCGCTTCTCCAAGCTTCCGTAGCGACCTCCACCTTTATGGATTCCGGTAAAAAACCTTGGGAACTGTAGAAATTGGAAAAACACCAAAAAAATAGAAACGACATTAAAATTGTGGCCACATGGCAGACTCAACAGCCTCAACATTCCAAAAATTTTTTTTTTAGGAGATTTAAGAGGCGCAGTCTCCATTAAAGAACTAGACCCCCACAACCTTAAAAGGAGTGATTGCACCATGAACCGTCACAAGAATTACCTCTCGAGCTGCTGTATCAGATGTTGACTTTTGAGCTGCCGCATCTCGAGCAGCTTTATTCTTCTCCTTTTGCTTCTTGGTAGACTCAGCCACCCTCTGAGCAAGATTGAGAATAATAATAACATTTGGATACACTAAGACAAAATAGCGAGAAATACACACATGAAGTACCCGAAAGTAAGTTATACTCACTAAAGACAATACAAAACACGAAGACTTTGGTGATGATTGTTTTACTAGTTTTTAGATTTTGGTTTTAGTTTTTGACTTTTAGTTTTTAGTTTTTAGATTTTGGTTTTTGATTTTGCAGTAGATTTTAGTTTTTTTAAAAACATGATTGGTTGTTTTAGATTTGGGTTTTAGCTTTTAGTTTTTCCTTTTAAAGTTAAATAAAAGAAGAATATTAATAATTATTTATTTTAGAATAATAGAAAATACTGTCATCAAAACACATATAATATTTTTTTTTAAATTATCTTTTATGCAATATAATATTTTATTAAAATTATCTTTTAATAAGAAAAATGATTATCAATAAGGCATATAAACTTTATACAAAAATAATTTTATTTTATTGACAATTTTTAAAAATGTTTGTAATAGAAATTATTTTTTTATTATCATATTAATAAACCAAGACTTACTATAACTGATTTGTTCAAAGTAGTTATTAAAAAAATCCACAAAACCTTAGATTTTGGTTTTTCTTTAGAAAATACAGTTATTTAAAAAAACTAGTTTCCCTAAATTTTAGGGAATAATCTTTTTCAAAATCTTGATTGGCAAAAAAATGGTTTTTCAAAAACAAAAATCAGAAACCATTTCAAAAACTAAAAACAATCAAGCTCTTTGTTGGATCAAACTACAAAAAGGGGGCATATGATTAAGAACTATATCAAACACCAGATTCTCGAAGCTGTAAACTTTGTTAAAAATAGGGATTCTAACAATCCGACACAATATCAAAAGTAGGAACTCAAAAAATAGCACTTAAAGAAAGAGAGAAGTGGGATCAAATAAGAAATCTTGAATGAAATCCGACAAAAACAGTATAGCACCATAGAGAGAAAAAAGAAAATAAATCCTTTTGTTTCCCTTAACAAATGCAAATGAGAAACAAAATAAGAAGACACTCAGTTTATTTTCTTAAAATTGGGACCTTAAAAGGAAATGATTACCATGCCATAAGTGATCCCCTTTCCAAGAGGAAAAATCAAATCCCTTGATTTATATCAATCAAATCTTGCAATTAATTGCCAAACCGGAATTTCGAACCGAATCTTGAAACATATAGACCACCAGTCTCAAATACATCACCAAATCAGAACCCAACACCTGACCTGTCTGGTGACCTGATATACGCTTGGCTCCGGGAGGTATTTTTAGAGGCGAGTTTTTTACCCTATTCCATACCCGGTCCAGTACCAATAGGCCCACAATGGTCCAAGCCCCATCTCGAGCAGAAGAGATGGCTCATGCCAAGGTGACATATTCAAACCATAGTGAACGGAGGTCAAAGCATTGAAGATGACCATACATGCACCTGATACTCGCCGAAAATCACGTTATTGTTACAATCCATTCTTGAAAACATATAAATAAACGTCAAGCAAAAGGGGATCCAAATTCTTCTAGAGCAAATTTATACTTTCAATATTTACATACATTCTTATTCTTAGATACCCGTTGTATTCGTACTTGTATTCTACTCGTACTGTCAATCAAATTTCTTTTCTACAAAATCAGTAATATATATACTTTGGGTACATTGAGATTTTTTTTTCTTTATTTACTTCCTCCGTGAGGGTTCAGATGGAAGAAAGCGTAATCTTCTTTAAGGGTACGGATTCTCTGCTAACCACACAAACACGAAAAGAGAAAGACAATTATAATGGTGATAAAGTTCCACAGTGGGGTTTTATTGATTGCGACAAGAACAATTCGAGATAAAATTACACCAAGAAGACTGTACGAAAATTCATTAACAGTGAGAAACAATAAAACAAACTGAAAATATCTAAGTCTAAACTTGCTAGTATAACCACCTAAGTTCTATGTTCTCTAATGGCAACATGAAATTCTCAGCACTTTCGTCTTTGGATCCTCTTCTTGAATGTCCAAGGTCTTTTTTATATAGTCTCCCAAAGTTGGCCGTGTTGCCTTTTCCCATAGATTCATATCTTCCATTTTTCCCGATCTTCTCTTATTTGTCGAGATTTCACTTTATCCTTCTCAGAAATATTCCATTATCTTGTTCTCTTCCTTATTTTCTCCAAGTAAAGTAAACCATCATTGAGATCGAGCTACTTTACACTTCAAGTCGTAAGTGGGCTGTTTGTTTTTTAGGCAGTTTAGACCGTTTTACGACTTACGTGTTTTACGACTTTTCTCAGAAAATTATCAATTCACTTTGAGAAGCGGTTCTTTGTGCTGTTGGTTTATCAAACGAGAAAATTATTTTGTTTTGTAGAAAACATTTTAATGTTTAAGTTAAGTATTTTTGAGTCAATGTTTGTCTAAATTGTACGGAAAAAATGTTCCTTTTTTCTCTGTAAAATCTCAACGCCAATTCCGATTGTGACAAAATGAAGAACATTTCAGACAAAATTCAAGCAAGAACATGATGATCAGAGGAATGAGCGAATTGGAGGTCTAAAGGACAAATAGGAGGAGAGAGAAGGTGATGAGGAGGATAGAGGGAGAAAATGGCGATGAGGAGGAGGAGGAGAGAGATAATGGAGATGAGGTGAAGAGAGAGAGAAGAAATATAATGGCGAAGAGGTCTTTGGGAGATGAGGAGGAGAGAGGAAAGAGATAATGGCAAGGAGGCTAGAGAGAGGGAGATAGATCTGGGTGATGATGAGGAGAGAGGAGACAGATACTGACGATGAGGCTGGAGAGAAGATATATATAATGGCGATGAGGTGAGGAGAGGGGGAGAAAATGGCGATAAGGAAGAGGAGAGAGGACAGAGAGAGTTGGCGATGTGCTCATATCGGCCCTTTCTTCGTTCCTTCTTCTCTTTGTTGATTATTTTGTACATGCTCACATGTTTTCCAAAACGGTTTCAATGATTTTTCACATAAAATTTTCTCCGTCGAAACTTTACAAAGTTAGTTTTTCAGAAAATTATTTTGTAAAACTTTTATGATGAGTTTTACGAGCTATTTTTCATAAAAACTTTTGGAAGTTTAGTTTTATGGAAATTTATTTCATGAAATTCTTTTCTTTCGTAAAACCTTTATGAATAACATTTCCGGATAACTCTTGTTCAGATAGAACTACTTTGTTTCTTATCCGGGAAAATATATATGTAGTTTTTCATATCACCTATAAGTTGGCGCGGCTTAGGTGAAATTGTTATCTCAACAATTTTGGCTTTTTAGACTCATGTGAGTTTAACTATTGATTTATCAAAATTTTGGCCGTTGATCTCGGGATTACCGATTTTAACCCCAACAAAATGTGTGATCCGCCAAGCAAAGCATGGTGACCAATGCCAAAGACGCGGTCGAGTCTCAAGGATTTCTATGGAAAACCTCAAATCCACCAGCTCTCCCTGGCCATTTATGAAGTGGGGCATGGATATAGTGGGAAAACTACTAATTGCACCAGGGGGAAAAAGTATTTTTCCTGGTCGTAACCAAATATTTTTCCAAATGGGTAGAGGCAGATGCCTTGAGCAATATAACATACACCCATGTCAGAAAGTTGATCTTGGTTAATGTCATATCCAGGTTTGAGGTTCCGTAAGAGAATTTAACTAACAAATAGACCACAATTCACCAGCAATAACATCAAGGATTTTTGCAACAACTGGAGCATAAAGCTCACCTTCACCATACCAAGGACTCCTCAATCAAATGGACAAACCGAGTCAACCAAAAAAAACATGATCAAAAACTCAAAAAGCGCCTAGAGGATGCAAGAGGAAGATGGGTGGATGACCTATCTGGAGTCATGTGAGCTTATTAAACCACTACAAAAGTATATATCAGGGAAACAAATATTCGCTCATTTATGGCATGTAAGTTGTTCTCCTTACTGAAGTACAAATAATGATGACTGTCTCCTAGCCTCTTTTTAAATAGGAAAACAAAGAGTTGATCACCATATACCTCGATCTACTAGACAAAAAGAGAGAGGCAATACAAATAAAAAATTGATGCTAACAACAAGAAATAGCTAGAAGCTACAACAAAAGGGTCAAAACCAAAACCTTCCAGCAAGTGGATTGAGTCATTCAACGAGTATTCAATAAAACCAGGGGCAACTCAGAAGAAAGGTTGATCCTGAATGGAAAGGACCATACAAGGTGGTATAGGTGCAGGAGCCTACAAATTGCAAGAGAGCTCTTGCAATTTATACTTTACGTCTCTGGACTGGTTTTATCTACCTAAACTATAAATTACTCTTAAAAAGAGTATAGAAAACCAATCTAATCTATGGGAAAGTAAGCTCGGATCAAGCCATGAAGGGCCACAGATCCTGGTGTACCCTATAATCTCCAATATAAGTGGGAAATCCACAAAAAATGATGCAAACAAAGTATATGATAATAGAAGGAATGGGCTAGAAAAAGCCCGAGTATGCAGTCTAATGTACCCAACTCCTTCATAAAGACCAAGAGCCAGAATATATGCAGAAAATTATAGTATGAAACTTACATATTTATGTGTTACATAGTTAGAGCTAAACAAAACACAAAAGCATAAAATTATACATGCAAAGAAATAATTCCTTAGAGCCTCCAAGTTACCATGGACAAAATCTACATATTCTACAGTATCAAAGCACTAATTCTTTACATCATTCGGGTTCCCAGTGACAAAATTTACAGATCCTTCGGGATCAAAGTACTAATCCTTTACAACCTCAAGTTTGCAAAGAATAAATTCTACAGATCCTCAAGTACCAGAAAACAAATCCTTCAGAACCTCTGGGTTCAAAAGAAGAGTTAACAAGAGCTCAAAGTTCATGTACGACATACTCATGTACCTCCGAATAATACAACAACGGCATAGTCTATAATCCTTGAAAGAGGATGAAAATTCAGGTCACTGGACATCTTCTACAGCCGACTCATATTACAAGGCTCGGATAATTTCTCGAGGTCTGATATTTTCTAGAAAGTAAGGAGAAGACATCTAGTCTCCACCCGACTCCTGACTGCAAACAGAGTGCCTCCTGCTTTGAAAGGGTCCTGAAAAAAAGAACCAAGCAAATAGGCCAGAAATCTTTTGGGGCATTAAAACAAAAGTAATACAGAAAACGGCATAACAAGAAAAAGACCATTGAAGAATAAACTCATTGTATAAAGAAAAAAAAGTGGAAGATGTTTCAAAGACAAAAGGGTCATCAAATACCAATGATAAAATCCAAAACAAGAAAACTACAACTATAAATCAGGCATAACGATCAACAAGATAAGTCTCCACCAGTAGCTGACACTCCATCAGTAATCATCACTGGAAAAAGCCGCTCAAATCAGCATTAGCCTCCACAACAAGCCTATACTGGCAAAACTCTTACTCAGGCTGCAACTGTTCAAACTGCTTATCTAGCCATTCCTGCATAAGTTCCCAACAAGCTGTGACCCTCGTCTTCTGAATCACAAATTCTTTTTGAGTGGTCAAAGCCTCAACCTTCATCCAAAGAAAATAAATCTCGCCCTGAAACTTACACCACTCGAAACCTTGACCAGCATCTTCTATATCACAAGGACAATATCTCATCACCTCCCATCGTTCATATTCTTCTAGGTCAGCACCTAACAAGATAAGAGCATCCCTCACCAGCATGTACGGGCTGGAACGCTTCTGTGGTACCTTTGTCCCCTGGTACTCGTCATAAACAGCAACCACATGTATCTCCAGCCTGCTCCCTGTAAACTCGCAAGGAAAACAACCTGGAAACATTAACTATCATTCACAAAGTGAAAACAAATTCCCAGTAAGGGAAACTTACCCCAGATACAACTGCAAACTAAAGTTTAACGATTCACTAAAAAGGACACCCATCTCCACCTCCTTGGAAGGCTTACCGCCTACTTCACCGATGCCTCCCTTTCAGCATCGATCTCTGGAGTAAATACTTTGGTCACAAGAGAATATATTAGTTAGGAGTAATAAAGGAAACAACCTAATAATTCAACGACTACCAAAGAGCCAAAACAGAGGAAAGTCGGAAGTGTCACAAACTTTCATTTACATCATATTCCAACGACTACCAAAGAGCATATTTTATTTAACACCTTTCAACAGCTACTTAATAATCAGCTGGCCATCACGGGAATGGATGTGATAAGCCCTTTCTTATTATGTAAAAGAGCACATTAGTACACATACAATATCTTGTGTATGACAAAGGGTATGTCGTGAAACTCAATCAACACCTGGATGTTAAAATCATCTAAGTCAAAGGACTGAACTTCGAAGGAGAAATACAAAAGTATGAGAAAACCTCGATTATCAGAGTAGGTATACCTCCATAGAAACCTGCCTCCAAAAACGCCTCGAAGACAACAATTTCATTCATTCCTCCCTCAAAAGCCTTCTCCAGCGCAAAAGGCCTCTATAAACTCATTGACAGGAGTAAGGAAAACTTCATTCAGATCTCAGGAATCTCATCCTTCTCTATTTCGGAGCAGCGACTGATCCCTATATAGCCCAGAGGATCGTAATGTCTTAAGGGAGCCTTTGGAATAGCCACATGATCATCCACCAGAACTCCACCCCATGTAGGGCTGGGAGAAGAGAAAAGACTCCCAAACAAAAATGTAGGTCTCAAACGGCCACCCATAAACGAAGCAGCGGGAAGAAGAAATGTTTGGATATTCTTCCATCTTCTCGACAGGTAAGAATAAGATTTACTGAGTCTGCATGGCAAAGTTTATATCAAATGCATAAATTGGAATCTGTCAAGCATAACAATAACATCCTATAAGGAAAGAAGAAAAGTATCTTAAAGGCATGATTACAAACCAAGGCCATAACACACTAATATGAGGTATTCCTTCTACAACCCTCTCATCCCTCCTCCAGATCAAACATTCCTTCTCACACAATAGGAAGACAAACTTCCTCTGATAAATCTAACGGATCTACATGATCATTAACAACCATATCATGCAAATTCTCAACTCACTATAGCATTCAACAAGTTATCTATTGGCCCAAGCCATAACTTTTTATTGGCAAGCATGACGATAATATGCTTGCAAAAAGAACATAAACAAATCAATCATCATATCAGATGATTCAACGGCTACACGCTGATGAGTACATGTGCCAAAATGGCATGATCCATCAGACGGATTTTGTAAACCATTGTAATACAAATCAACTAAGATCACATGTCACATATGGCTCCATGCCAGAATGGCTTAAGGGACGATATTATCTCCTAAACCTTCGCAATGAAGCATTCCCTACCATGTTTTCTAATGGTCCAGGCCAAGATAATTCTGGAAACCACTAAGAAGCAAAGTCTTGCTCCCACCACCCACGAACCAGCTGTGGGGGTACAATTCCTATCTCCCATAGTGCACACGTTATCTCCCCCACTTCACTCATGAATCTAGAAGATAAGGGGAATATTGTTGGGGATAATTAATCATGGAAGTCATTCCTCCTGCCTAGAGCAAGCTGCCAATCTTCTTGTCCTGCCTAAATAAATTACGGTCTCCATGTCGCGTTTTCCACTTGCCTCGGGGTAAAATGGAAAACTTCTACTAAAAGAAGATATTTATATGTTTCAAGGTATGAAAGGATTTAACTTAGATTTTGACTACATGGACATATAAAAGGGACTCCAAAACCCTATCAAAGGGGATTGACTATTGAACTATTCGACTATAGAAGCAGACAGCTAGAACTTGAGTTTCCAGACCAATATGTTTTACTCATGCTCTGCTGATAAAAAAACATTACTTTTAATTTATTCTTCTTCCTTTACTGCACAAGTTCCTCTTATTTAGTATCATGAAGAACTTTGTTTTATCTTACTTTAACATCTTCCATAAACCAATGGCTTTGATTGTTAGGATTGAGGGTTTGATGGGATTAGTCGTATTGTAGGGAGTGATATTATAACTTGAGAGGTGGGAAATGAGGAAAAGAAAAGAATGGAATAAGATAAATGAAAGAGTGAAAGAATCAAAAGGGTTGAATTTTAAAATAAATAAAAAACTTATTAAGGTTGAGAAAGAAAAAAGCTCCAAGTGCATAAGAAAAGTATCTTGCAGAAAAGAAAAAAAAAAAGCAAAACAAAAATAAAGAAGATGAACAGAAGTAATAACAAAATAAGCTTTTTCGGTGGTTGAAATAGTAAAAAGAGTAAATTTGGGGTGAGTGAGATGATTTGGTTGATATTCATTATTTTAGATTGTAGAAAAGAAAGTAGGGAAGGGTAGAACATGGAAGTTAATATGCATGAATTCTTTTTCTTCTTCTTCTTTGACACCTAGCCCATTGGTTTGTTATTCAAGTTCTATGTAGAGAATTCACTAAACACATGATGAATGTTAAAGAGTTGAGTTACGTTGGTTGTTTACAAATACTTTGAAAGTTTGGCCCTAAAATATTACATCTTTGATTAGCGTGGCTAACTCTGTTAGAGTGGAAATTATTGATGCACCTAATAATTACTTGGATGGACATTGAGTTCAAAGCCTTTCTCGTTGTTCTAGGATATGATTTCTCATTTTCAAACTTCTTCTTCGAATTTCCTTGATGGTCTACTTGTGAACAAGTAAAAGATATATTCAAAAATGATCAATCATGCATTTTTACCCTTTTTGCATTCATTTTCATCACATTTAGTTTATTTTGAAGTTAAATTAGGTGTTTATATTGCAATTTTGTGTTCATTTGCATGTTATTGGGGCTGGAGTGAGCAATGAAAGTTGGATGCCAAAATTAAGGAGAATTATACGAAATCAGGGAGTTGTGACAAAATTGTGAACAAAACTAAAAGGAAGGATGATATACCTTGGTTTTTGCCGGTTTTAACCATGGTCTATGTTCATTTATAAAGTCTATTATCTATGTTTCGAGTATGTTTTGGGTTGTTTTCAGGTTTAGGTATTTTTGGATCATTAAGGAGATTATGGAACTATTTGGAGTATTTGGCAAAGTTGTGCTAAAAAAGTAAAGCCGAAGTCAATATTTGGAGGTAGTGTTTATTGACAATCCATTTGTGTCGCTCGACACTCATGCGATTTGACAAGACTTTACTCAAGTTTCAAAAAATTCTCTTTGGCTCTGAAGTTTCCCTATTTGCAAAGAGACCCCTAGACGTGTTAACCTATATTTATTTATTTTCCAGTCATTGTTTAGGCTAAGTTTTACTTTACCTCAGAGAGATTTTGGAAAGAAGATCATAGACTTCTTCTCATATTGATTGAAACTCCAGAATTTTTACTCTTATTATTTTATGAAATATACTGATTTATGTTTCCAAATCAAGCTTCTTACATTTTGATTCATCATGGTTTAAGTAAAATGACAAAGAAATTGCCATATGTCCAAACAAGATAAGCTAAAATCACTTGATTTGAAAATATGATAACTTTTTTTTATCATAACTCCTATGAGATTGATTCAACTTCGTGGTGACTCTCCACTGATTTGTGTTTTCATATCAAGCTTCTTACATATTGATTCATCCTGGTTTGATTAGAATCTTGAAAAGTTTGCCATATGTCCAAACATGATAAGCTGGAATCACCTGATTTGAAACTGTGATAACTTTTTCATCATAACTCCTATGAGATTAATTCAACTTTGTGGTGATGCTCCACTGATTTACTTTTCCATCATGTTTGAGTAGTTTCATTGTTTGATTTAAGGATTTTTCTACGATTTTGAAGAACTTGTGACTTGTAGAACTATTAGGGTAATCTAATGATATCATTCACCATGTTTGATCTTTATGCATGTTTCAAGAGTAATTAACTAGAGAATTGATCCTAGGATAGTTGTGAGACACGATAGTAATCAACACCTGAATGGAAACTTGTTGAGTTAAGTTGACAATTGCAAAGAGATCTGGTCATGAACTAAGTGAATAAATCAAACTGGAACTTATTGCTTGTCTAAAGTATTTGGATTCGCAACAAGAGTTAACTTTCGAAGATTTAGACATCTGATAGTAATCGCAGCAAGAGCTGGATGTCTTACTTATGAATTCGAGTTATAGAATTGTATTTAACAAATTCTTTATTATTGACTTAGCTTAACCATAAACTGATAGTCTATTGTGTGATCCATGCTCCCAGTGGATTTGATCCCCAAGTACTACATCGATCTCTTATTTTAGAGAGTTTCTTTTGGAGTAATTTGAGTTTATCAAATTTTTGTGTTGTCTTTTAGGAGTATTTGATTCACCACTAGACTAGGTGAAAGGTTTAGTCTAAGTTTTTCTTTTACTAGTTACTTATAAAATTTTCTTGTCTCTTTCAGGTGCATGTCCAACATTATCAAAAGTAACAAGGAGATTGTGGTCTTGAACTTTTCGGGTCCATCAAAGTTGAAACGTGCAATCCAGAAGGAGAAGCTATCGGTATTGATCGGCACTACTGAAGCCTCGAAGCACACCACTTTAACTCTAGTGTCAAACGACACCCTTACATCATCGATCCATACCCACCCGCGACAAAAATAGAAGGTTGTGACACTTATGTTGATTCAGAATGCAGATGGAGATATGCATGACCTAGGGGGTCATCTTTGTAATGCAGCATGTCAAAAGATTGGTGATCATGAGGCTGTAATCCATGAGCTAGCTGTTGAAGCTGAAGAAGTCGCGACTGCTTCTGAAGTCGTGAATGCATCACTACTACTCCAATAGATCTGCTATTCATCCTCATTCTTTCTAGAGGCACAATTTCTAGATGAAGCCAACATACTTTACCCTTGTGGGACAGAATCATTACCATGGCCTTCGCCATGAGCATCATGTGGACAATTTGGAGAGGTGCGAGGAATTATTTTCTGAAATTAAATCCAATGGATTCTCTAAGGACTATCTCCTTTGTAAGCTCTTCAAGTACTCTCTTGTTGGAAATGCTTTTTAATGGCTTAAGCAGTTATCACCAGGGTCTCTTGCTACTTGGAAAGCCATCAAGAACACCTTCTTGAGGGACTTCTTTGATGACGCTAAATGAAAACTTGAGGAACAAATCTCTATGTTCACTCAAGGATCTAATGAATCTGAAGCAGTCCGTTCTCGACATCAACTCTAGAATCCATCATGTGACAACCTTGGCACCGCAAATAGAACATCTCCTCGCCGAATCCCTCCGGACAACGTTCACCCAAAAGATAGCGAGAGTCCGGCTTCACAAAATGGAAAAACTCCGTCTACCGACTTTCGACGGAATCTCCGACCCGTCCATCCATGTCACTTCCTTCAATTTCGCTATGCAACGCGCGAACTTTCCAGACGAAGAAAAGGACACTGGTTTTTGCCAGCTTTTCGTCGAAACACTCGAAGGGCCGAACCTCAGCTGGTTCACCGGACTCCAAGAAAACTTTGTCGATTGTTTCCATGACCTATCCACGGCCTTACTCAAGAACTACATCATGTTTTCCTGACAGGAAGCCACCGCTTCCGACCTCTGGAATCTCACCCACGCCAACGGCCATAGCCTTCGTGATTTTATGGAAAAATTCAAAGGCGTCGTCTCAAAGGTTGATGTTCCCGATCACATAGCAGTAGAATCGTTGATGAACACCCTCCACATCAAGTCACAGTTTCACGCCGATCTTTATCGAAACCCACCAGGTTGGTTTCAGACGCTATCGCCCGATCCCATAACTTTATCCGCAAGGAGGAGGATACCAAGGCAAAAGCCGCCAAAGAAGCGGTGGGAAGCAGACGTCCGCCCGTACGAATGACACACGTACGGAGCCTCAACAACATTCTTCCGGCGGTAAGCCCACTTAGAAGAAAGGATATGTGAGCACTGTCAACGAAGATGAGTCTCAAGTTTCCACCGTTGTACGAGAGAAAGGATGGAATCATTGGGACCGAGACTCCACCCAGAACCCATCGAGTACCTCAGAGCCGACATGTTTAAACCCAACTGAACCCGATAAATGGTGTTCGTATCACAAGGTCAAATCGCACGACACGAGGGAATGCAAAGTCCTTTTCAGACATTTTCTCGAGTCGATCGATAACGGAAAAATTGAGATCGAACGTCCCGCGTAAAAGCCAAAAACGCTAAAAGTTGGAGCAAAAACAAAGAAAATAAAGTTCAGAAATCTCAAGCCAAACTTCCCCAAAACGAAGAACGGACAAGCCCCATAAGAGCTCCCGTAAACAACCTGGCTCCCGACAACGATTCGACCGACGAGGAGCAGCCGAGGAACCGACGAGGAGCAGCCGAGGAACCGACGATGAGTAGAGGTAATACTCGCCCAACCCAATGTTTCGTCTGACGATGAAGCACCCTTTGAATTCCCGGATCTGAATGGCGAAACAAAGCAAGAAGCAGGTCGATCTCTAACTATGATGACTAATTCTGGAAACCGCGTCCCTTCTTGAAGCGAAAAACCATTGTTGGCATCAGAAGCACGACCCGTACGGACCTTCGCACAGAGATCAACAAATCAAAAGCAAGAAAAATCGAAGGGGCGGAGCTCAAGCCCCAAACGGCCAATCTCCGTGACCAGCTCAACTCAAAATCCAAAGATCTACGTATCAAACTTAATTGCTCGAAAAACTCCGATCTGAAACGTCACCTAGAGGAGATAAGGCGATGTCCTACGACAAGTCCCAGAGTCACAAACACCGTCGTTGACCTTCGAGCACGCTTGAAATGCATAAGGACCGCGTGTACCCCGCATCTCAACGTCATCATGGGTGGATCACCCCCCTGCGGAGACTCGGTCCTAGCAGTCAAGAACTATCGGCGACAAGCGACTACTTCGCAAAAGTGGCCTTCACAGACCGAGGATGATCATTAGATCACTCTCGGCCAGCGATACTCGCGGTCTCCACACGCCGCATAACGACCCGCTACTAATCAACATTGGAATTGGCGATTGCCAAGTCACTAAGATTCTCATTGATACTGGAAGCTCGGTAGATCTCATCTTCCGAGATACACTCGATAAGATGGGGATTGACCTGCGGGATATGAAACCCTCATCGCTCACTCTAACTGGTTTCAACGGAGCCTCGGAACAAATGATCGGCATGATACGCCTTCCGGTCTACACGGGGGGCATAACCAGAACCGTTAAGTTCTCCGTCATCCGAGCCAAAGCACATTACAAAGCGATCCTTGGCACCCCATGGCTACACTCCATGAAAGACGTCCCATCTACTTATCATCAATGCATCAAATTTCCGGGAAGGGATGGTACGATCCAGATGATCCGGGGAGATCAGAAAGCCGCACGGAAACTGCTAATTCCCACTGTCAAAATGCAGCAATCGCTTTCCCTCATCAACTCGGTCGCGAAGCTAACCCGCGAAATCCATCCTCAGGAGGAAAAAATCCTCGAGGTATCCCTTGATGAGTCCGACACGTCAAAGATCGTGCGCATCGGATCCTTCCTCTCAGATGAAATGCACTCGAAGATTGTCTCGCAATTGAAAAGAACCAATGGAAAGGACCAAACCGGAGTTATCCGACAAAACCGGTTCAATTAAACCCCGAGCTAACACATATCCCGTGAGACGAGGAGGTGTCCTTCAGCGTGATGAACCGCGTGTCAAGCCTATAAGAAGAACGCCTCGACCTTTGCTTGGAGAACTTCCGATATGAAAGGAATCGATCCAGCAATAACTTCTCACGAATTGAACGCCGATCCGACGTTCAAAGCCATCCGACAGAAAAGGAGAAAGATGGGACCCGAACGATCTAAAGCTGTAAACGATGAAGTCGACAGGCTGCTCGATGCATGTTTATCACCGAGGTATGGTACCCTGAATGGCTGGCTAACCCCGTCGTCGTAAAGAAAAAGAACGGAAAATGGCGCATCTGCGTCGACTTTACAGACCTGAACAGGGCATGCCCGAAAGACAGCTATCCGCTCCCACACATCGACCGTCTAGTAGAATCGACAACCAGAAACGAACTATTAAACTTCATGGACGCTTTCCTTGGGTATAACAAAATTCAGATGCATCCGGATGAGCGCAAGAAGACGGCCTTTATAACGGATAGATGGACTTACTGTTACAAAGAAATGCAATTCGGCCTCAAGACACCAGAGCAACTTATCAGCACCTCGTCAACCGAATGTTCGCCGATAAACTCGGCGATACAATGGAAGTCTACATAGACGATATGCTGGTCAAGTTGCTTCGCGCCGAGAATCAACTCGACCATCTCAAGGATTGTTTCCAAACACTCAATGAATACCAAATGAAACTCAACCCCGCGAAATGCACTTTCGGTGTCACCTCGGGTGAATTCCTGGGATACATCGTTACCCAGCGAGGCATCGAGGCCAACCCGAAGCAAATCACAGCAATCCTAGATCTTCCAAGCCCGAGGAACAGTCGCAAAGTCCAACGACTAACCAGACGAATTGCAGCCCTCAATAGGTTCATCTCTCGGTCTACCGATAAGTGCCTTCCCTTCAATGATTTCCTTAAGGAAACAAGAGATTTGTTTGGGACGAGAAGTGCGAAGAAGCGTTCAATCAGCTAAAGCATTACCTGACTACCCCTCCGGTCATGTCCAAACCCTGTCCCTTTACATAGCTGTCACGCCTTCAACAGTCAGAAGTGTCCTCATTGAGAAGATCGAGGCGAGCAAAAGACTATCTTTTACATCAGTAAGCGAATGACAGAACCAGAGACACGGTATACGACCTTCGAAAAAATGGCTCTCGCTGTCATGACCTCGGGGAGGAAACTCCGGTCGTATTTTCAATCGCACACGATCGAGATAGATATTGTCCAACCAGCCCCTCCGAACGGTACTGCAGAATACCAACCATTCAGGACGGCTGACCAAATGGGCCATGAAACTTAGTGAACACGACATTGTGTATAAGAACCGAAAAACCGCTAAGTCTCAGGTGCTGACCGATTTCTTAATCGAATAGACACCAGAGCTCGAACGAGAACTGGTTCTACCTAGCAAAAATTGGATACTGCACGTCGACGGATCGCCTACAAACAAAGGTTCGGGGGCAGGCGTACAATTGCAATCACCAACGGGCGAACTTATCAGACAGTCATTCAGTTTCGGTTTCGTTGTGTCTAATAACATAGCTGAGTACGAGTCTCTAATAGCAGGACTCCGCCTCGCCAAATCCGTTAACGCTAAACGAGTCAGCGCCTACTGCAACTCCCAACTCGTTGTCTGCCAGTACCTCGGTGAATACGACGTAAGGAATGAACAAATGGACGCGTATCTCAAGCTCGTCCAGGAACTCACGCGGGACTTCAAATTCTTCAAACTCACCAAGGTCCCCCGCGGGGAGAATGTATGCGCGGACGACCTCGCTGCCCTCGGAAGCAAGCTGCACGACCAGGTCAAGCGAACGATCTCGATACATAAGATCGAAAAATCGAGTATCGACACAATGTCTGAGCCAATCGCTAACACCGCATCCATCATCAACGTAACGCAAGTCGATGAACCAGAGCCCCATACGACGGAAAACCAAGTTTGGCGAAAGGAGTTCATCGACTACCTAGCCGATAACAAACTGCCCCCCGAGAAATGGGCCACACGACGACTTAAGCGACGTAGTGCGCATTACGTTGTCATGGAAGGGGAACTTCACCGATGGACCGCGACAAAAGTACTTCTCAAATGTATCTCTGGCGATGAGACAAGATTCGTCATGGCCGAAACACATCAAGGTGTCGGAGGTAATCACTCCGGTGGGCGAGCTCTCGCATTGAAAATCAAAAACCATAGTTTCTACTGGCCTACAAATAACGCAGACTGCGAATTGTACGCCCAGCGATGCGAAAGTGCCAGTGACACGCTTCTACCATCCATGGACCGACAGAGCTGCTCCACACCTTGACCGTGCCATACCCATTTATACGATGGGGAATGGACATAATAGGTCCAATCCAAATTCTCGGCAGAAAAAGTTTATTTTGGTATTAACGGACTACTTCACCAAATGGGTGGAAGCTGAGGCATACGCTAGGATAACCGAAAAGGAAGTACAGAAGTTTGTGTGGAAGAATATAATATGCAGGCACGGACTCCCCTACGAGATAATAACCGATAACGGATCCCAGTTCATCTTGCACAACTTCAAAGACTTCTGCGAGAGATGGCGTATCCGTCTCAATATGTCGACACCGAGGAATCCGCAGAGTAACGGCCAGGCCAAATTTACTAACAAAACCATCATCGACATACTTAAGAAAAGACTCGACTTGAAGAAGGGATGCTGGGCTGACGAACTAGATGGTGTCCTTTGGTCCCATAGGACAACTCCTAGCACCGCAACAAAAACCAAACCGCTCTCGATGGCCTATGGAATAGAAGCAATGGCAACCGCCGAAGTAAACGTGACTAGCTTACGCCGCTCCAAAATGCCACAGAAATTGAACTTAACCGCGATATGCTTCTCGACGCACTAGATGATATCGAAGAAAAGCGTGACCAAGCGTTGCTTCGAATTCAAAACTACCAGCACCAAATCGAGAGCTACTACAACAAGAAGATTAAATCCCGACCCCTCTAGCTCGGCAACCTCGTCCTCCGAAAAGTATTTGAAAACAGTAAGGAATGGAAGGCCGGCAAACTCGGGACTAACTGGGAAGGACCCTATAAAATCATTGAAGTAATCAAACCTGGGGTCTACCGTCTCGCGACATCGACTGGGGAAGAATTGCCACGGGCTTGGAATTCAAAGCACCTTCGACTCTTTTTCTCCTGATCGCACCAAAAAAAAACGAGTGAATGCGCCCACAACCACTTTCACTTAAAAAAAAACGAGTGAATGCGCCCACAACCATTTTCACTTAAAAAAAAACGAACTACGAATGGCTTGATCCCTCAGAAGGGGTATTTAGGCAGCCTTTACAGGTTCAGCTATAACAAAACTCCCCTTTCAAAAGGAGTGTCCCCAGAATGAACGCATAAAAGCGCGTTCATTCGTGCGATGCCGACACGAGCAAGCACTGAACTCTCAGTCGAGCGTACCGGCACTCGCGCCCCAGCATCGAGCATGTTCTGATCAAACACACTCTCACGTGGATTCAGTCGTATTACGGCATTAACCAATATGATCAAAATAACGATTTTTGATCGTTTTGATAATCCACTAAGCAAGGTTTGGCCAACCAAATGCTTGGGAGTTACTTCGAAATCGCTCTAGAACCGTCGTCATCCAAAAGGGGCCCAGACCCGATCCACTTGTCCTTGGCACTTTTTAGCCGACGTCTCGTTAGAGGCCCAAATGCGTAAAGGAACTTATCATTTTAGGACTTGGTACCAAACATTCGGTTGTTTCCCCGATCATCCTCCTTCTCAGGAACAACGACACTCCGACATGTTGGTATAATCGTTTCGTCCGATAATCTAAGTCTAAGTCAGGCCAACGATTCGATTAGTGATTCAATTCGATTCAGGATCACTCGCTACCAACTAAGTCAAAACTACCCTAAGTTCTAAAAGAATTTGGGACCCACCGAATGAAATCGCGAAAAGAGGGACAACCCTTCGACGAGTTAATGTGACCGTTTCGACTAAAGCAAAGACGACATATCGGCTCCTTTCACTTCGACAAATTGACATAGCTGTTCAGTCGGTAATCTCAAACTACTTCGCTACTAGCTGCACAAAAATTGTTCTAAGTCCTAAAAGGATTCGGAGACTTACTAAATGGAGTCATAAAAATGAAGAATCGATTGCACAAAAAGAGATCAAGTACTTCGGAATACAAGCGTCAATAAGCTCGGAAAGTAAAAACAAGTACAAAAGAGATAAGCAGTCGATCCTCAGACACCTTCGGCCATCCCCTTGATGCGCCCAGCCAGATCCTCGACCGCGTCCTGGTCCCCAACCTGGGCAGCTCTCTTGCCTCGATATCCGCTGCATCCCGCTCTTCGGTTGCTCCCCCGATGCCACCGTTGTTAACTTTGTCTCCTTGGTCGCCCTCACTCCTCTCTTCTCCCTGATCCTCCTCCTGGCCCTCCGCCGAGCTGTCTGACAACAGGAGAATCGCCGATTAGTCTCCATCCAGAGTGAATGCTGCGTTCTCATCGGTCGGGCGATCGGGCGATGCCAAAGTCCCAGCGTGAAGTCCGCGAGTATAGCTCGGCGTATGAAGAAGCGAAGCAGTCCTGGCATCAAATAGGTTGGTGTTAGATCTAAATGGATCAAGACCAACCATAATACACTCGTCGACGAACTGGGAGTCGAGCTTGAGCGGAGATAGGGTCAGGTCAGCCTCTGGAATCTCCGCGACGTCCAACTTAAGGGCCTCTTCTTCGAACTGCTTCTCTTGAGCAACAAATATGTCGATCATCTTCTGAGGGATGTCACGAGCACTGTCCTTCAAAACTTCAAGGCACTTCCTCGTGCCAAACGCCTGACTCTGGAGCAGCCGCATCGTATCGAATGGGGCTCGGCGGGTTTGGTAATTGCGGATGTTCGCGAAACGTTTGTTGCATTTCACAATCATCTCAGTCTCGACCCTGACTCTCTCCTTAGTGACCTCAAAGGTGCGAGACTCTCGCAGGCGAGCCAGCTCTTTCCTGTGGCTCTCGGTCTCCAGCCCTATCTTCTCCTTAACTGACCCGTCTTTGTTTCCAAGGTCGAGATGGTGGCATTGGCGATGTGAAGGTCAGCCTCAGCGACGTTAGCTCGCTCCTGATGGATCTTCCTCCGAGCAATCGCTCGCTCCCTCTTGGCAACCATTTCTTCATATGCGGCGGTCCATTCCGCCGTCTTCCTTCAAAAGAATCTGCCCTTGGCCGCCGATTTCTCCTTCAGCTTTTCGGAGTTCGCGAGTGTCTCTTTCAGGGCTGCGTCGTACTTATCAATGATGAAGTTCATGCTTCCGTCACTCTGCAAAACAAAAAAAAAAGGAGTCAGAATCATTAAGTATCAGCCAAATTAGATGAAGGAGTCGCGGAGTCTCTTACCAGCAACTTGGTACGAGCAGCGTTGACATACTCGTCATTGAAGAATATATCAGCCACGGGAGGAAGAGACCTCGGTCCTTTCCTGATCTGACTCACCAGTTCTGCGCACTTATGCAGATCGTATACGAGGGGGCTCGGCCCATCGTATTCAAACGAGACTCGGTCCGGGAACACGACCCTCAGGACTTTCTTCAGTACCGGGACTCCACCGGTAGATGTTCCGGCAGTTGCCAGAACAGGGCCTTCAGCGACATTCGGGACATCAGCTGTATCCGAGGTCGCACCAGGAGGAGCCTCCGGACGAGATCCTTCCTGTTCGCTCGTTCTCCTTGGCTCCCTTGTTAACTGAAGCGAACCCAGAGGAGATGCATCATCCGGATCGTCTGGCAAAGGCAGATTCAGGCTCAGCCCTTCTCTCACGGGAGAGGGCCCGTCGTTCGACTGCCTCTTCTTCTTCTTTGCCTTAGATGGTTCACTCGTGTTCTCCTGGCAAGTAGCATCGACGCCTTCTGGGGATATCTCGCGAGTCTCATGGATAGCGAGATCGTCGCAGGATCTTTTCCTACCGCCCTTCTTCTTTGCAAAAGTAGCTGTGACGACAGGCAGAAAGTCTTGACGAGCAGGAGTCGTCGCCGTCTCAGTTGTTTCGATGACCCCCACTTCGCTCAGAGGGTTCACTGGTTCAGGCCTCGGTAGGCCCAATTGAGAAGCCATCATGGCGCTTAGATCAGGAAGCCCCTTCATTCCTCTAGAGGCGTTGATTGCTCGCTGTTCCTCTTTCGTAAAGAGCGAGATCCTCCTTTTGACAGTGTTAGTCTCAGGAAGGTAGAGAGAATTCCAGTCTCCTGCAGCAAGTTAAGAACCAACGAGTTAAAAGCCGAAGACATGAATCGAGAGATCACACTAATTAAAAACTTACTCTTAGAAATCCGGTCGAGGCCCCGACAAATCCTGTCTCTAGTAACGTTTCCCCAACGTTTTGGTTGGAGTCTCGCTATAGCACGAGCGTTCGACAATAATTCTTCCAGATAATCACGGGAAGTTGGATGATCACCTGGGAAGGAATGAAACAAGAATGGTTAGTATACGAAGACCCTACGCGAGTTAATGAAAATATTCTACCAAGCAAAGCATTCCACAACACGCGTTAGTTGTCGTCCGGGGGATCTTCGAAGGCAGAATCATCTGACTTGATGTAAAAATAGGACCTCTGCCAGTCCACCATCTTGTTCGGATACCCCTTTACCACATTGTAGTTTGGTCGCATCTTGATCGACCAAAGGCCTTCATCCAAAGGATTGACAGAGGTTAGTTCTTCGAAGGCACGGACATTCAACGACGTCGATTTCAGCAACCATGACCATTAACGCTACCGCGAGGAACCACAAGCCATTCAAAAACTGTCTTATCGCGGCATCCTGTCGCCTCGCGTATGAAGTAACCACCCAAGGAATTGGAAACCAGATCTTCGTGTCGTCCTGGAAATACGACTCGTAGACGCATTGGAAGCCGATGGGTGGTGACCACGGTCTTTGTTCTTCCGAAGGGATGAGAAAAGTAACCCCATCAACTCTTCCAAGCCACAGTCTCCAAATTCATCGAATTCAAGACGACGTCACTCACCGATGAACTGGGGGGACTTACTGTATAGGATGGAATTCGCCATCCCACAAGGCCCGAAGAGCCGACGGCCCGGCCCGTCAGCTATAGCGGTAGCTCGGCTAAACGGCTCCTCGGGTTGATATCTCGACGTAGCTCGAGAGTAATTTTAGTTGAGCCGCCGCCAAACGAACGTATTCGGCTTAACGGCTGCTTTCATCGAACTACGGTCTTTCAGCCCAAAAAATAAAAGCCCATCAAGACGACGCAAGTTAGGTCACGGAGAGGTGATAGAGCGACTATATAAGAGGAAGAAGCAACGACTTAGAGTTCATCCAAAAAAGAGACTAACTCACTAAGGCGGTAAGATTAGGGTTTTACTGTCTCTCTTACCGTGTAATCATACTCCAGGAAGCTTTCCGAGCTGCGGTCTCCTTATTTAGCCTCGTTCCTTCCTTGTAATCGATTGAACGCTTTTCCGACCATCAATAAGACGTCTTTGTTAAACCCACCTTTTCATTATCTTGTTACCGTTTTCCGATCAAACAATATATAAAAAATTTAGTTCCGTAAAACTATCAGAATGATCTGAATATAAAACTATCAGAATGATCTGAATAAGACATCAACTGATAAAAAAAACAAAAACAATTAGAGTTTCATGAATAAGTTTCAGATGAAAATAAAGAATGAAGTCAATTCGGGTCCTTGGACTCATAACGGTGGCCAACATCACCAAAGATGCTACTGCGGTCGCAACAAGGTTGCTATCTGGTGAAGCATAATGAAAACTTCATACCCCAATGTTTTGTAAGAAATATTTTCATTAGGAAGAAAATGTTTCTAAACCATTATGCGGTCTTTTGGTAAACTTAATTCTATTGAGATTGTTAAACTCTAAAGAAACTTGGTAACCAATAAAAATGGTTTAAAGGAGGATTTAAGTTTCTAATGATGATGATTAACTAATGGACAAGTAATTTATGTTAGAAGTTTTCTCATTAGATGATGAAGATCTTAAGGCCATGTAAAATTATATCTAACATGTGGTATCAGAGCTAATGGTTATAAACATCTAGACTAATCCGAAAAGTATAATAGATTTATGTTTTAGAGATTGAAAGTAGATTGACTCTTAGGTACTGAAATTTTGATTGAAATTAATGTTTAAGTTTGTATGAGTAAAACTGATGAGAGTTTTTGGAAATCTTGAATCATACATTATATGTATGTATTCTATTTTGATCTCTGAAATGAGAAATAATCGATGCATAAATTTTTCTAAACATAAATCATATGGAAATAAAATTAAGTAATTTGTGCATGATTTTTATAAAACAATATTTCATATTAAGAGCAAAATTAGAGTTAAAGATATCACCACAGTGACTTTACTCCAAAATGATTTGCGAAATGAAATTATTGTTCAAATAAGTATTTAATATTTTGAGTAGTAATTAGTTACCCACATGTAGTCTATATACTGAATATATGATCAAATAACTTATAGAGTATTTGTATTGAGTAGACTAAATATATCAACAGATAATTTAGTCTAAGTAATTCAATACATCACTCATAAATAGTTTCAAATTCTATGATTATTAATGAAATATGGTTGCTACCCACAGGAGCTCCATGATTTCTTATCATATGTTTTCAATAATTGTATAGATGTGTTGATTAATGTTTTGAAGTCTAAATTAAATCTTGTGTATCTCAAAAAACCGCAGCTTCTTTTCTTGTTAATTTGTCATCCATGGTCTCGTCTGTTCCAATTCTTACTGGAACCAACTTCTCAGAATGAAAATGGAAAGTACTGAAGAACAGAGGAAAGTTGAGTTCACATTAGGAGTACTAGACTTGGATTTGGCATTACGTGAGGACGAGCCAAATCCACTAACAGAGGAAAGTACTAAAGAAAAGAAAGAATTTTATAAGAATTGGGAAAAAGCGAACAGGCTGAGCATTATGTTCTTAAGGATGACAATAGCTAGCAACGTCAAATCTTCCCTTCCACCTGCAGATAAAGCGAAAGCTTATCTAGCAGCTATAGAAGAACGGTTTAAGACGGCAGACAAATCCCTAGCAGGGAAACTTATGGCAAATCACAAAGTTAAAGAATATTGCATTGAAATGACCAACCTTGTGGCAAAGTTAAAGAATTTAGGAATGAGTGTGGACGATTCATTTCTTGTCTAGTTTATCCTAAATTCACTACCTCCTCAGTATGGACCATTGCAAATTAATTATAACGCAATAGATGAAAGATGGACGTCGAATGAATTGGCTAATAAATTGTTCCAAGAGGAGGATAGCTTTGGTCGTGAAGGTATTAAGGTTGCCCGATATATTCAAGGAGTTGGATCTAAAGCTGGGAAAAGGCATCAAATGAGCCATAAGAGAGCACCACCCATAATGATTGAAAATCAAGTGAATGAGAAGAAAAGGACAAAGAAAGATGAAAGATGCCATTTTTGCAGAAAGATTGGATACTTTTTGAAAGATTGTCCTAAAAGAAAAGAATGGTTCGAAAAGAAAGGTAACCTTTTAGGTTCAGTAAGTTTTTTCGAATAAAATTTTACTAATGTTTCTTCTAGTACTTGGTGGATAGATAGTGGTGCTAATGTACATGTAACTAATTTCATGCAGGGATTCCTTATGATCTAGAACATAAACTCAAGTGAAAACTACTTACTTATGGGAAATCAAGACAAGGTGCCGGTTGAAGCTATCAGCACTTATCATATTATTATGGATAGTGGATTTTGTTTGGACTTATTTCAAACTCTTTATGTTCCATCTATTTCCTGTAATTTAGTTTCATTAAGCAAACTTGATTTAGCTGGTTTTAAGTCGACTCAAGGAGATGGTTGTTTTAATTTCTTTCTGAACTCTAATCGTATTGGTTCAGCACTATTAGTTGATGGTCTATATAAGTTAATATTAACTGATCAACCAATAAAAACACATATCACCCTGCATACTGAAGAAAAACTTAAGAATAAAACATGTACAAATAAATTATATTTCATGTGGCACAAAAGACTGGGACACATTTCCAATGAAAGAATGAAAAGGTTGGTAAAAGATGGAATCATTCCAAATCTCGATTTTACCAATAATAAAATGTGTATAGGTTGCATTAAGGGAAAGCAAACTAAACACACTAAGAAAGGAGCCACAAGAAGTACACAGCTTCTTGAAATCATTCATACAAATATTTGCGGACCTTTTGACGTTCCAACTTTTGGAGGTGAAAAGTATTTCATTATTTTTATCGATGATTATTCACGTTATTGTTATATCTATCTATTGCATGAAAAATCTCAATCGGTGGATGATTTACAAGTATTCATAACTGAAGTAGAGAGGCAATTGGATAGAAAAGTGAAAATCATTAGCTCAAATAGAGGTGGTGAATTTTATGGTAGGTATGATGAAACGGGACAACACGCCGGACCTTTCGCCAAACTTCTCCAAAATTTAGGAATAGTTGCCCAGTACACAACACATGGTTCTCCATGGCAGAATGGTGTAGCTGAAAGGTGGAATTGTACTTATATGGAAATGGTTAGATCAATGATTAGTTATGCTAACTTACCTATATCTTTGTGGACGGATGCATTACGTACTGCAGCCTATATCTTGAATAGGGTTCCAAGCAAAGCAGTTTCAAAGATTCCTTTTGAACTGTGGAAAGACTGGAAATCTAGCCTGGCACACCTCCAAGTTTGAGGATGCCCAGCTGAAGCAAGAATATATAATCCACAAGAAAAGAAATTAGATTTCAAAACGATCAGCGTGTTTTTTATTGGTTACCCTGAGAAATCTAAAGGATATAGGATTTATTGTCCAAACCATAGTACGAGAATAGTTGAAACCAATAATGTCATATTCTATGAGAATGACGAAATTAGTGGGAGTCATAAAGTAAAAGAAGTGGTCATTCAAGAAATTAGGGTAAATATTCATTTGCCTTCAATTTCGAATGTCGGTAATTCTCCTATTGTTGAACCGTTAAACAATAAGGAGAATCCAGTAAATGACCATATACTCCATGATGATAATATCGCTAATAATGATCAAGTACATGAAGTACAAGGGGACCCAACATTAAGAAGATCTACTTGTGAGAGGAAATCTGCTATTTCCAATGATTATGTACTTTATCAAGTAGAATCTGAAGAAATAAATATTAAAGATCCGGTTTCTTATTCACAAGTCATAAAAGATGTTAATTCTGATAAATGGATCGATGCCATGAAGGATGAAATAAAATCGATGGCTGAAAATGAAGTATGGGATGTCGTTCAATTACCTAAAGGACATAAGTCAGTCGGGTGTAAGTGGGTCTTTAAGACCAAACTCGACTGTAATGGAAATATTGAATGACATAAAGCCCGACTTGTAGCCAAAGGTTTTAATCAAAAGGAAAGCATCTATTATAATGAGACTTTTTCTCCTGTGTCCAGAAAAGACTCTCTCAGAATTATGATGGCTTTGGTAGCTCAATATGATCTTGAGTTGCACCAAATAGATGTGAAAACTGCCTTTCTTAATGGAGACTTACAAGAAGAAGTCTATATGCGGCAACCTGAAGGATTCATAATCGAAGGTCAGGAAGATATGGTCTGCAAACTAAAGAAATCAATTTATGGACTGAAACAAGCTTTGAGGCAATGGTATCTCAAATTTGATGAAACCATTACGAAATTCGGTTTCAAAGAGAATACTGTCGATCCATGTATATACCTCAAGATCAGTGGGAGTAAGTTCATATTTTTGGTTCTGTATGTTGATGATATCTTATTGGCCAGCAGTGATCTTGGTCTATTAAATGAGACCAACAATTATCTCTCTAAAAACTTTTCAATGAAAGATATGGACGAGGAAACTTATGTAATCGGGATTGAAATTTTACGCGATAGATCACTTGGAATTTTAGGGTTGTCCCAGAAAGCATATATTGACAAAGTTCTTGAGAGATATGGCATGATATCGTGTTCTTCTAGTATTGTTCCTTTGCAGAAAGGTGATAAACTTAATCTTAAGCAATGTTCGCAGAATGAAATGGAACGTAAAGAAATGGAAAAATATCCATATGCCTCTCTTGTGGGAAGTTTGATGTATGCACAAGTCTGCACAAGACCTGATAGCAGTGGGTATGCTAGGAAGATTTCAGAGTAACCCAGGACTCGCTTATTGGAAGCTGCAAAAAAAGTGTTGAGATACCTAAAGGGAACAAGAAATCACATGCTCACATATAAGAAATCAACACACTTACAGGTGGTTGAATTTTTCGACTCAGATTTTGGTGGATGTCAGGATACAAGGAATTATACTCTTGGTTATGTGTACCTCTTTAGTTGAGGTGCCATCTCATGGAAAAGCCAAAAATCAGAATTGATCTACACATCCACTATGGAGGCTGAGTATGTGGCATGCTACAAGGCTTCTATTAAAGGAATATGGCTGCAGAATTTTGTCTCAGAGTTTAAGGCTTTAAACTTTATTGACAAGCCTTTAACTATTTATTGTGACAATCAAGCTGCAATATTCTTCTCAAAGCATGATAGGATATCTAAAGGATCCAAGCATATGGACTTAAAATATCTATCACTGAAGCAAGATGTCGAAAGAGAAAAGTTTGTCATTGAACACATAGGCACTAAACTTATGGTCGCAGACATATTTCCGAAAGCTTTACCTCCAAATATATTCATGAAGCATGCTGAAAGTATGGGTCTAGAGGATATAAGTAACTAAAGTTGTTTGTTTATGTTTTGCCTATTTTGACAATAAGAGCTCTTAATGTCTTTTGTATCTTTTGTATTTTGTTTCCAAAGTGTGCACACATTATCGTTATTGGATTAGTGATAACAGAATAAGTCTTTTAATAAGACATAAAAGAGACCTTTATGATAACTCCTACTTATGGTCTAACTTTGATAGTAATCAATGTAGTAATGCATGAAGGAATCATGTTGTAAAATAATATGTGCCCGACATGACTCTCATTGATTATTAGATTAGCTAAGACAATTATGATGACCAAATAAAAACAATTTTTAACAAATAATGTTGGTCTTATGATTCTTAATACTTAAATTAATAAGTTATTCCAACAATCAAGTGAGAGAATGTAAGAAATATTTTTATTAGGAAGAAAATGTTTCTAAACCATTATGTGGTCTTTTGGTAAACTTAATTCTATTGAGATTGTTAAATTCTAAAGAAACTTGGTAACCAATAAAAATGGTTTAAAGGAGGAGTTAAACTTCTAATGATGATGATTAACTAATGGACAAGTGATTTTTTCTAGAAGTTTTCTCATTGGATAACTCATGAAACATGTGTCATTGTAGGAAAGCATATGAAGTAAGTTCAATGCATCAAAGGAGAACAAGTTCATTGTATGAATGAATGATTCTAGAAGACTAAACACTTGTCATTATTTAACCATGATGGATGGTTGAGATTAAAGAAGAAACTTGCCAATGAAGTTATCAAAAACTTGGTGAGAAATTTCTGGTCTCTCTCCCCCACCTATAAATAGTGGTCTTTGGACCATCACAGAGACACATCAAGAAAATCTCTACAACACATAAAGAAGGTTTAGGCAAGGGGAGAGAAAGCACAAAGATCTTGAGAGAGAAAGTTCAAAGTTCTTGTGAAAATCAAGAACTCATCTTCCACATCAAAACCGCTCAAGAAAATTTCCGCAATAATGATTGGAGGTATTCCGATAACCTTTCTTATAGTTCTATTAGGTGATTAGTTTAGATGTTGAAGATCTTAAGGACATGTAAAATTACATTGTGAAATCGAAGATGAGACAATAAAATATTTCTTGTCACGACAAATGATGCTTCAAAATCTTAGTGCAATTCACAACACCAAAACTCTGAACTGTTAAGACAATTATTATTAACTGTTCTAGGAAAAGAAGAATTTGATGAGCTAGAAAGACAAGAAATAAATTAAAACTAAAAGAAAAAAACAAACATAAATAAACACACGTGATGACTTCTGGACTGTGAAATCTTCATCCCGCAACACTTGAGTCACTTCTTTTATTACTTGCTCAGCCACAATCAACTGTTTAAGAAAAAAGTGTGAAAGTAATTGCAATCATCACTTGAAAGTTGAAATAAGGTACATGATTTAGCAAAAGAAAAAACAATAAGAAAATCTCACATCTTCATGTGCACTAATCTGTAAAGCCCGAACAAGGTGAGCTGCTCCCTCGTTCACGAGCTTTATTCTCATACATGATAAAGCACCTGCATGACAATCACGCAACACATGTTTTAAAACGGATCCATATGGTCATAAAGAGTAGCACAAAATATTGATTGTACCGTCTCTGTTTTTTGCCCGGTACTTTATTTTTGCTTCCTCAAGCCTCATGGCAGCCTCCTCCATGTAAACTTTCTCATTTTCTTTAAGGGACTCAATGGTCTTGAGGTCAATAGATTCAACGAAGTGATCAACAAAACCATTGTCATTATTATTATTAACAAACTACTAGAAAGGTACTGAATAGAAATTAAGTTCGACAGCCAAAAAAAGTAAAGAATAAAAGGTGAGTTCAAGAGATGACTATTGGTTTTGAAGACTATAGTCTTACATAACCAAACAAACCGTTCTCAAAGCTTAAAAACAATCATCAAATCGAAAACATACCTTCTTTAGCTGGTCTATTAATTTTTGGAAAGCGTAAACCTCTTTGTCGGGTTTCCCGGCGAGCCAAGTTAAGATCATAATAAACACCCTCTAATCTCCTCTACCAAAAACCAAGCAATCGAATTTTGATGAAATAATAGTAGAACAACGTCATGCAACTGTTAACATGCATATATATGTACTTGCATTCCAATAGCACTAGGATTAGCAGTGTCATGAAGTTAGTCCTAGGGAGAGTTTCTACAGTAACCGAGAAAATAAAGATAATTAGGGTTTACCAACTTACATTACGTTCGTAAGACGCTGCGATTCAGGATCAATCAACGAACTGAGGGTTTCCAAATCTAAAAGACAAAAGGTTATGTCCAACCGAGACTCGTAACTGGCTCGGCTAGGTATATATGGAACTGCGTAGATCCTTGATTTGACTATATCACCTTTTTTTTTTTAATTTTAATTTTGTCAACTATATGACCTTATAAAAATCTTAATTTTGTCGTTCAAAAGAAAATCTAAAGTAAAATATGTATTTTATAAAAAAAACTGTAAATACGATAAATGTACCGCATGGGTCCCTTGATGGACTAAGACCTTATTCGTTTGTATATCTAGATCTAGAAGATGGTCTATCTAGATATTTCATTTGAGTATTGTTTTTTTTTTTGTCAACCGTTTTTATTAAAACCTCATAAAGGCATGTACATTGTACATGAGAATGAGACAAAGCCATATGATCTAACACATTTACAAAGATATAAACAAAACTTAATACACATGTCTACCGCCGAGAAAGGATCGGTCTTGAGTCCTCGGGAGACTCAGATGAGGAGATCCTCGAAACGTGGCAGCTTGTGGAAGAAATAAATACCGCCTTGTGAAACTCCATCGCCACCTGAGATTTGAAACTTACGGTCATCATCTTCGAGAAAACTCCTAGCTCAGCCTTGCTCAGAAACTCCCTTGTGCTCCCTTTACATGATCATGATCATCGCCGGAAAGGAAGAACGTCTTACATAATCACCAGAAGGATTGAAAAACTCAGGATGAATGATAGATCTAGAGTACAGAAATTTGTTGAGACATCTTCATATAGACCCCAACTCTGCACTTTATGTTCTATAACTACCATGAACTCCCATCAACTTAATTACTCAAAGAAAAGGAAACTTGCACTGTAACATCCCCGTCCATAGGATCCTTACTTTAAAAACTTACACTTCTCGAAATGGTTCAACCAAACTTTATTCCAAACCAAATTGTTTTACATACCGAATTCAAATGCAAAAGCCGGATAACCAGCCAAACGTCTTAGAAAACAAACAAAAGATTTTTAAAAGAAATAATGAAAACCCAAAACCAATGGCACAATCTCGACTCCTACTCTTGCACCTCTTCGATCATACCTACAAAGATGGGGTGAGTAATTGGGATTACTCAGTGAGGGTAGGTTCTGGGAACCTACGAACTCATTTCATGAAACACAATGCAACAACACAAGTCACAAGTTAATATCACCTAGCAAGCACAACAACATGTACTCTAGACTCATGAAAGACCTATTCGCCTGCGGACATGTCTCCGCCACGAGCGAACCTAATCGTTATCGACAGCGATGCTAACTCATACCGTAAACCACGGCTTCCTCCCCATCGTTACCACCCTTCTTCTTCGACGCGTTCTAACGCACTAAAATTGATCTACGACATTCATTATCGCCCTAACTTAATTGATCGACGACATTTGCATTGCCCAAACATAATTGATCGACGACATTTGCATTGCCCAAACATAATTGATCGACGGCGTTCATATCGCCCTACTTAACTTATTGACGGGTCACAATACCCAACATTCTCATCAACTTTCAATGTTATCACACAACTCATCATCTCATTCACATTACTTTCATTCTTATCACATCATTTTCATTCTTATCACACATCTCATTCATTCTCAACACACAACCGGTTTATCCTTTAACAACCTATCATTCACTAGGTTCTTTCATCGCAATCAACATAAGTCAGACCTAGATCTAGACAATATTATCAAGAGACTAACGCCCAAGATATTATATAAATTGAAAAGGGTTCACAACCGGGTCCTCACCTTTGTCTTTCTAGATGATACAAATCTAGATCCAAGAGTAGAAGAATACTACCGTAAAACCACAGATCTGCACTATCAAACTCCATAAAAGATGGGAGAAAGGGATTAAGAATCAGATCTGTCACTCCCAGTGATAAATCGCAGAAAGGAAGAAGAAGAAGATGTAGATCGAAGGCTTACCGAACAGATCTAACGAATAACGACAAAGAGATAACAAAAGGGAGAGCCAATCGGAGATGGTGGCTGAGAGTGGCTGGTGACGGTGGCTGCTCGGAGAAGGTGGCCGACGGCTAGGGTTTTCGAGTCTCCCGAAATCTCTGCAGAGCTTCACTTTGTTTTCTCTCTGTTGAGAAAAGAGGAGGAGGCACCTCCTTTTATAGGAGAAGAAAGGAAAACCCTAGGGTTTTACCCTTTTGGGCCCTTTGCAAGTGGAATTTTCCCATTTAATTAAAAGAATTTTACGCGCCGGGTTTGAGGATGTTACAATTCTCCCCCACTTACTGAAATTCGTCCTCGAATTTCGCGTGTCAAAACTCTAAACCTAAACATCCCAAACCCAAAAAGATACACAACTCGGGATTTGCAATCTAATGGTTCTTGCAACAACTCGGTTCACTAATCCTCACGAAGATCCAAACGCCTCTTAGATCCCATCCCTTTCCCATAACCATCCATGTCTTTTCCTCTTGAGATACCTTGAGCAATATAACATACACCCATGTCAGAAAGTTGATCTTGGTTAATGTCATATCCAGGTTCGAGGTTCCGTAAGATAATTTCACTAACAAATAGACCACAATTCACCAGCAATAACATCAAGGATTTTTGCAACAACTGGAGCATAAATCTCACCTTCACCATACCAAGGACTCCTCAATCAAATGGACAAACCGAGTCAACCAAAAAAAACATGATGAAAAACTCAAAAAGCGCCTAGAGGATGCCAGAGGAAGATGGGTGGATGACCTATCTGGAGTCATGTGAGCTTATTAAACCACTACAAAAGTATCTATCAGGGAAACACATATTCCCTCGTTTATGGCATGTAAGTTGTTCTCCTTACTGAAGTACAAATAATGATGACTGTCTCCTAGCCTCTTTTTAAATAGGAAAACAAAGAGTTAATCACCATATACCTCGATCTACTAGACAAAAAGAGAGAGGCAATACAAATAAAAAATTGATGCTAACAACAAGAAATAGCTAGAAGCTACAACAAAAGGGTCAAAACCAGAACCTTCCAGCAAGTGGATTAAGTCATTCGACGAGTATTCAATAAAACCTGGGGCAACTCAGAAGAAAGTTTGATCCCAAATGGAAAGGACCATACAAGGTGGTATAGGTGCAGGAGCCTAAAAATTGCAAGAGAGCTCTTGCAATTTATACTCTACGTCTCTGGACTGGTTTTATCTACCTAAACTATAAATTACTCTGAAAAAAAAGTATAGAAAAACAATCTAATCTAGGGGAAAGTAAGCTCGGATCAAGCCATGAAGGGCCACAGATCCTGGCGTACCCTATAATCTCCCATATAAGTGGGAAATCCACAAAATGATGCAAACAAAGTATATGATAATAGAAGGAATGGGCTAGGAAAAGCCCGAGTATGCAGTCTATTGTACCCAACTCTTTCATAAAGACCAAGAGCCAGAATATATGCAGGAAATTATAGTATGAAACTTGCATATTTATGTGTTACATAGTTAGAGCTAAAAAAAACCAGAAGCATAAATTATACATGCAAAGAAATAATTCCTTAGAGCCTCCAAGTTACCATGGACAAAATCTACATATTCTACAGGATCAAAGCACTAATTCTTTACATCATTCGGGTTCCCAGTGACACAATTTACAGATCCTTCGGGATCAAAGTACTAATCCTTTACAACCTCAAGGTTGCAAAGAATAAATTCTACAGATCCTCAAGTACCAGAAAACAAATCTTCAGAACCTCTGGGTTCAAAAGAAGAGTTAACAAGAGCTCAAAGTTCATGTGCGACATACTCATGTACCTCCGAATAATACAACAACGGCATAGTCTATAATCCTTGAAAGAGGATGAAAATTCAGGTCACTGGACATCTTCTACAGCCGACTCGTATTACAAGGCTTGGATAATTTCTCGAGGTCTGATATTTTCTAGAAAGTAAGGAGAAGACGTCTAGTCTCCACCCGACTCCTGACTGCAAATAGAGTGCCTCCTGCTTTGAAAGGGTCCTGAAAAAAAGAACCAAGCATATAGGCCAGAAACCTTTTGGGGCATTAAAACAAAAGTAATACAGAAAACGGCATAACAAGAAAAAGACCATTGAAGAATAAACTCATTGTATAAAGAAGAAAAAAGTGGAAGATGTTTCAAAGACAAAAGGGTCATCAAATACCAATAATAAAATCCAAAACAAGAAAACTACAACTATAAATCAGGCATAACGATCAACAAGATAAGTCTCCACCAGTAGCTGACACTCCATCATGAATCATCACTGGAAAAAGCCGCTCGAATCAGCATTGGCCTCCATAACAAGCCTATACTGGCAAAACTCTTACTCAGGCTGCAACTGTTCAAACTGCTTATCTAGCCATTCCTGCATAAGTTCCCAACAAGCTGTGACCCTCGTCTTCTGAATCACAAATTCTTTTTGAGTGGTCAAAGCCTCAAACTTTACATTATACGCAACAAAAGCACCTGAAGTACTAAACGTTTTTAGAGGGATCTGGCCGAAAGACCGGCCGGCGCCTTGACCAACATCTTCTATATCACAAGGACAATATCTCATCACCTCCCATCGTTCATATTCTTCTAGGTCAGCACCTAACAAGATAAGAGCATCCCTCGCCAGCATGTACGGGCTGGAACGCTTATGTGGTACCTTTGTCCTCTGGTACTCGTCATAAACAGCAACCACATGTATCTCCAGCCTGCTCCCTGTAAACTCGCAAGGAAAACAACCTGGAAACATTAACTATCATTCACAAAGTGAAAACAAATTCCCAGTAAGGGAAACTTACCCCAGATACAACTGCAAACCAAAGTTTATCGATTCACTAAAAAGGACACCCACCTCCACCTCCTTGGAAGGCTTACCGCCTACTTCACCGATGCCTCCCTTTCAGCATCGATCTCTGGAGTAAATAATTTGGTCACAAGAGAATATATTAGTTAGGAGTAATAAAGGAAACAACCTAATAATTCAATTTCAAGAATCTCACTTACACGATGCCAAAACAGAGGAAAGTCGGAATTGTCACAAACTTTTATTTACATCATATTACAACGACTACCAAAAGGCATATTGTATTTAACACCTTTCAACAGCTACTTAATAATCAGCTGGCCATCACGGGAATGGATGTGATAAGCCTTTTCTTATTATGTAAAGGAGCACATTAATACACATACAATATCTTGTGTATGACAAAGGGTATGTCGTGAAACTCAATCAACACCTGGATGGATGTTAAAATCATCTAAGTCAAAGGACTGAACTTCGAAGGAGAAATACAAAAGTATGAGAAAACCTCAATTATCAGAGTAGGTATATCTCCATAGAAACCTGCCTCCAAAAAAGCCTCGAAGACAACAATTTCATTCATTCCTCCCTCAAAAGCCTTCTCCAGCGCAAAAGGCCTCTATAAACTCATTGACAGGAGTAAGGAAAACTTCATTCAGATCTCAGGAATCTCATCCTTCTCTATTTCGGAGCAGTGACTGATCCGTATATAACCCAGAGGATCGTAATGTCTTAAGGGAGCCTTTGGAATAGCCACATGATCATCCACCAGAATTCCACCCCATGTAGGGCTGGGAGAAGAGAAAAGACTCTCAAACAAAAATGTAGGTCTCAAACGGCCACCCATAAACGAAGCAGGGGGAAGAAAAAATGTTTGGATATTCTTCCATCCTCTCGACAGGTAAGAATAAGATTTACTGAGTCTGCATGCAAAAGTTTTTATCAAATGAGCAAATTGGAATCTGTCAAGCATAACAATAACATCCTATAAGGAAAGAAGAAAAGTATCTTAAAGGCATGATTACAAACCAAGGCCATAAAAAAGTAATATGAGGTATTCCTTCTACAACCCTCTCATCCTTCCTCCAGATCAAACATTCCTTCTCACACAATAGGAAGACAAACTTCCTCTGATAAATCTAACGGATCTACATGATCATTAACAACCATATCATGCAAATTCTCAACTCACTATAGAATTCAACAAGTTATCTATTGGCCTAAGCCATAACTTTTTATTGGCAAGCATGATGATAATATGCTTGCAAAAAGAACATAAACAAATCAATCATCGTATCAGATGATTCAACGGCTACACGCTGATGAGTACATGTGCCAAAATGGCATGATCCATGATGGATTTTGTAAACCATTGTAATACAAATCAACTAAGATCACATGTCACATATGGCTCCATGCCAGAATGGCTTAAGGGCCGATATTATCTCCTAAACCCTCGCAATGAAGCATTCCCTACCATGTTTTCTAATGGTCCAGGCCAAGATAATTCTGGAAACCACTAAGAAGCAAAGTCTTGCTCCCACCACCCACGAACCAGCTGTGGGGGTACAATTCCTATCTCCCATAGTGCACACGTTATCTCCCCACTTCACTCATGAATCTAGAAAATAAGGGGAATATTGTTTGGGATAATTAATCATGGAAGTCATTCCTCCTGCCTAGAGCAAGCTGCCAACCTTCTTCTCCTGCCTAAATAAATTACGGTCTCCATGTCGCGTTTTCCACTTGCCTCGGGGTAAAATGGAAAATTTCTACTAAAAGAAGATATTTTTATGTTTCAAGGTATGAAAGGATTTAACCTAGATCTTGACTACATGGACATATAAAAGGGACTCCAAAACCCTATCAAAGGGGATTGAGTATTGAACTATTCGACTATAGAAGCAGACAGCTAGAACATGAGTTTCCAGACCAATATGTTTTACTCATGCTGATAAAAAAACATTACTTTTAGTTTATTCTTCTTGCTTTACTGCACAAGTTCCTCTTATGTAGTATCATGAAGAACTTTGTTTTATCTTACTTTAACATCTTCCATAAACCAATGGCTTTGATTGTTAGGATTGAGGGTTTGATGGGATTAGTTGTATTGTTGGGAGTGATATTATAACTTGAGAGGTGGGAAATGAGGAAAAGAAAAGAATGAAATAAGATAAATGAAAGAGTGAAAGAATCAAAAGGGTTGAATTTTAAAATAAAGAAAAAACTTATTAAGGTTGAGAAAGAAAAAAGCTCCAAGTGCATAAGAAAAGTATCTTGCAGAAAAGAAAAACAAACAAAAGAAAAACAAAAATAAAGAAGATGAACAGAAGTAATAACAAAATAAGTTTTTTCGGTGGTTGAAATAGTAAAAAGAGTAAATTTGGGGTGAGTGAGATGATTTGGTTGATATTCATTATTTTAGATTGTAGAAAAGAAAGTAGGGAAGGGTAGAACATGGAAGTTAATATGCATGAATTCTTTTTCTTCTTCTTCTTTGACACCTAGCCCATTGGTTTGTTATTCAAGTTCTATGTAGAGAATTCACTAAACACTTGATGAATGTTAAAGAGTTGAGTTACGTTAGTTGTTTATAAATACTTTGAAAGTTTGGCCTTAAAATATTACATCTTTGATTAGCGTGGCTAACTCTGTTAGAGTAGAAATTATTGATGCACCTAATAATTACTTGGATGGACATTGAGTTCAAAGATTTTCTCGTTGTTCTAGGATATGATTTCTCATTTTCAAACTTCTTCTTCGAATTTTCCTTGATGGTCTACTTGTGAACAAGTAAAAGATATATTCAAAAATGATCAATCATGCATTTTTACCCTTTTTGCATTCATTTTCATCACATTTAGTTTATTTTGAAGTGAAATTAGGTGTTTATATTGCAAATTTGTGTTCATTTGCATGTTATAGGGGCTGGAGTGAGCAATGAAAGTTGGAGGCCGAAATTGAGGAGAACTATACGAAATCAGGGAGTTGTGACAAAATTGTGAACAAAACTAAAAGGAAGGATGATATACCTTGGTTTTTGCCGGTTTTAACCATGGTCTAAGTTCATTTATAGAGTCTATTATCTATGTTTCGAGTATGTTTTGGGTTGTTTTCAGGTTTAGGTATTTTTGGATCATTAAGGAGATTATGGAGCTATTTGGAGTATTTGGCAAAGTTGTGCTAAAAAAGTAAAGTCAGAGTCAATATTTGGAGGTAGTGTTTATTGACAATCCATTTGTGTCGCTCGACACTCATGCGATTTGACAAGACTTTACTCAAGTTTCAAAAAATTCTCTTTGGCTCTGAAGTTTCTCTATTTGCAAAGAGACCCCTAGACGTATTAACCTATATTTCTCTTAGGCTAAGTTTTATTTTACCTCAGAGAGATTTTGGAAAGAAGATCATAGACTTATTCTGAGATTGATTGAAACTCCAATATTTTTACTCTTATTATTTTATGAAATATATTGATTTATGTTTCCAAATCAAGCTTCTTACATTTTGATTCATCCTGGTTTAAATAAAATGACAAAGAAATTGCCATATGTCCAAACAGGATAAGCTAAAATCACTTGATTTGAAAATAGGATAACTTCTTTATCATAACTCCTATGAGATTGATTCAACTTCGTGGTGATTCTCCACTGATTTGTGTTTTCATATCAATCTTCTTACATATTGATTCATCCTGGTTTGATTAGAATATTGAAAAGTTTGTCATATGTCCAAACAAGATAAGCTGGAATCACCTGATTTGAAACCGTGATAATTTTTTCATCATAACTCCTATGAGATTAATTCAACTTTGTGGTGATGCTCCACTGATTTACTTTTCCATCATGTTTGAGTAGTTTCATTGTTTGATTTAAGGATTTTTCTACGATTATGAAGAGCTTGTGACTTGTAGAACTATTAGAACTATTAGGGTAGTCTAATGATATCATTCACCATGTTTGATCTTTATGCATGTTTCAAGAGTAATTAACTAGAGACTTGATCCTAGGATAGTTGTGAGACACGATAGTAATCAACGCCTGACTGGAAACTTGTTGAGTTAAGTTGTGAATTGCAAAGAGAGCTGGTCATGAACTAAGTGAATAAATCAAACTGGAACTTATTGCTTGTCTAAAGTATTTGGATTCACAACAAGAGTTAACTTTCGAAGATTTCGACATCTGATAGTAATCGCAGCAAGAGCTGGATGTCTTACTTATGAATTCGAGTTATAGGATTGTATTTAACAAATTCTTTATTATTGACTTAGCTTAACCATAAACTGATAGTCTATTGTGTGATCCATGCTCCCAGTGGATTTGATCCCCAAGTACTACATCGATCTCTTATTTTAGAGAGTTTCTTTTGGAGTAATTTGAGTTTATCAAATTTTTGTGTTGTCTTTTGGGAGTATTTGATTCACCACTAGACTAGGTGAAAGGTTTAGTCTAAGTTTTTCTTTTACTAGTTACTTATAAATTTTTCTTGTCTCTCTCAGGTGCATGTCCAACATTATCAAAAGCAACAAGGAGATTGTGGTCTTGAACTTTTTCGGGTCCATGAAAGTTGAAACGTGCAATCTAGAAGGAGAAGCTATCGGTATCGATCAACACTACTGAAGCGTCGAAGCACACCACTTTAGCTCTAGTGTCGAACGACACCCTTACATCATCGATCCATACCCACCCGCGACAAAAAGAGAAGGTTGTGCCACTTATGTTGATTCAGAATGCAGATGGAAATATGCATGACCTAGGGGGTCATCTCTGTAATGCAGCATGTCAGAAGATTGATGATCATGAAGCTGTAATCCATGAGCTAGCTATTGAAGCTGAAGAAGTTGCGACTGCTTCTGAAGTCGTGAATGCATCACTACTACACCAATATATCTGCTATTCATCCTCATTCTTTCTGGAGGCACAATTTCTAGATGAAGCCAGCATACTTTACCTTTGTGGGACAGCATCATTACCATGGCCTTCGCCATGAGCATCATGTGGACAATTTGGAGAGGTGCGAGGAATTATTTTCTGAAATTAAAGCCAATGGATTCCCTAAGGACTATCTCCTCTATAATCTCTTCAACTACTCTCTTGTTGGAGATGCTTTTTATTGGCTTAAGCAGTTACCACCAGGGTCTCTTGCTACTTGGAAAGCCATCAAGAACACCTTCTTGAGGGACTTCTTTGATGACGCTAGATGAAAACTTGAGGAACAAATCTCTATGTTCACTCAAGGATCTAATGAATCCATTAAGAGTTCCTGGACCAGATTCAAATCTTACCATAGCGATTTTCCACATCACAGGTTCAACGAACTTTAATTGCTTGGTACTTTCTTGAGAATTTAACATCTAGAAATAGTACCAAGAACATTTAACTACAAGAGGAACAAGTCTGTTGATATCTTGGATAAGGATCAGATGGTTGAAGTGAAAGCGAAGCTGGACACATTTCAAAATCTCATAAAGAATCAAGTTAACATCGCATAAGATGTAGAGGCTATTGAGACTACTGAAGAAAATGAAGAGGAAGAAGATGTGAACTTTGTTCGTGGGACTTGTTTTCAGAATCAGAGGTTTGGAAATCTGCAGGGGAACATAAACTTCAGTGGCGCTGGCCAAAGAATTAGCTTCAACAACAACCATAACTCGCAATACTAGTTGACCTTCCAAAGCAACAACAAAAACAATAACAACTACACAAGAAATTATTGAGATTCTTTTTACCATACTCCTGCTGCAACAACTCAAGAAAGCAATGTGGAATCTATGCTAGACCAAATCCTAGAAGGTCAGCAGAAAATCACAGTGGAATTCAATGGGAAGTTAGATGTTGTGTATACTGAACTGAACAATAAATTTGAAGCTCTGAACACCTATGTGAAAAAGCTAGACACTCAACTTGTCCAAACCACTAAATTTGTGAAGAAGCAAGAAGCCTTAATTATGGGAAAAGGTGAATCTGGTTAGAAGTATTACATGAATGCTATCATTAAGGATGATTTATGGAAAGTAGTGAAGGATGGAGAGCTTGGAGAAGGTGATTTTCAGGTTGAAAGTTTGATGTCATTTGGCAGTACACATTTTTGTCAGGCTACACCACCTTAGTGTCGATCGACATCTTCTGAGGATTACTCGCGATTGACACCCCATGGACATCGATTGACACTATTCTGAAATCTCTGCAAAGTCAACATATGCTTTTAGTGTCGATCGACAGCAACAAAATTATTATTGATACCCATCCAACGTCGATCAACACCCAATTAGTGTCGTTCGACACCGTCTGGCGGAGTACGGACCGGAGCCAGTGATTTATCAGCAGGCTGCTGAGGGAAATGTCTCAATTGGATAGGGAAAGAGGAACAAGGTTCCAAAGCATCTTAGAAGAGAGGCTAATGAGAAAGAGCTCGATGCTTATTCCAAGAGGGTGAAGAGGATTCCAAAGGATGAATCTTTGATGATATTTTCTACAAGTATAGGCTTGGCATGTTTTTCAGGGAGAGTAATGAGACTGAAGAGAACATCATGCTATTGTTCCACACAGTCAGAAGCACACTGAGGAAATTAAGAAATTGGAAAAGAAGAGTGATCTTGGGAGATTTGTAGTTCCTTGCAATAGAGCAGATCATTAATATCCAAATGTTTTGTTTGACACTGTTTATTCAGTTACCATCATGTCCAGAGAAATAGCTGAGTTGTTGGGTTTTAAATTAGAACTATCTTCTGATTTTTTTCACCTTTGTAGACTGCTCCAGAGTATGTTCATGACATATAATCAGGGATCTAGAGGTGGAGATTGGAGATGTTGTTTTCCATGTATACTTTCATTTTATGGACATCCACGTAGAGTGGAATACCTGTTTCCTGCCTGGAAGAGCTCTCATGTCTACAGTAGGAGCAGTTTGCGATTCGGAGAACAACAAAAGTTATGTTTTACGTTTGTTGACAAGAACATCTTCTATGATCCTATTAGTGGGTTTAAGGGAAAGGAAATCACGTCCTACATTGAACTTAGTGAGTATAAAACATTTATAGCAGCAGTTGAGAGTGATTCAGATCGTGGCATTGAAGATTCGAGACACCAGTGTCAATCGACACTTCTATGGTGTTGGTTGACACCGTATAGGTTTCAGAGGGGACCGAGGCTGTAAAGTTTGAGTCTGCTGATTTATCATGGATAACTCTCAGAGACAACAAAGGATAGTGGACGTGTCAGTCTTGATAGCTGATGGGAATGGGATCTATAGATCTAGAGGGCCGCGCTCACAACATAAAAGGGGAGTTTATCAATGCACAAGTGGCTGCATTTCCTGATGTATTTCTCATGGCTGAGAGTGTAGAGAGTGTAGAGAGTGAGTATCAAAGAACACCATGAAGCTTCAACAGACATGGCATGTTCTACCTTAACAGGTCTGCAACCCAACCTTCTGCATTTCAGATGCAAGCTGAGTTTGAAAGACCATTCTAGAGAAACAACAAAGTTACAAGGAAATACAGTGTGTCTTATTATCAAACTCCAACAGCAGTAACTCAAGAGAACAAGATATATGCAATGTTTGAACACATTTTGGAAAGCTACGAGATGACAACAAATTTCTATGGGAAGTTGGATTCTGTGTACTTTTGTCTGAATAACATGATCGAGTATATAATCACCCATGTGAAGTCGCTGGAAGCTCAGGTGGAGCAGATTGCTGCTACTGTGAGAAAGAAAGAACAACTGAGAGCAAAGGGGAAAGATGTCATAATTAGCTTTGTAGGCTGATGGCTTGAAATGTTGAGACTTGTTTTGGAGCAAGTTCTCATTTTCCTCGAGCCTGATCCTGAAATCCAAAATTCAAGCTAAAGACTAAAAACAAGCGCTGAGTGGGAGACAACTCACTGTTAGGTAATTTTTCTTTTTTTCAGAAAAGAAAAGAAAAAAAGACGAGTCGATCACCAATGTAGATCAACACTCACAAGGTGTTGGTCGACACCTTCCATTATCACACAGAGTACTGATTGGCACTTAACTGTGTTGATCGACACTCCTTCAGAGGCACGATACTCATTTACTGACTTACAATTATTTCATATTACTTATTTCTTTTTGCCAATCTCATGCTGAATAACACTAGGGACAATGTTGTTAAGTCTGAGGGAGGTATGTGTTGGTGTTGTGTTTTGTTTCTAGTGTCAGTGTGTCATTTTTTTTGAGTCAAAATAGAGTCAGTTGGGATGAAGAACTTTTTCTTGAAACATATTGTCGAATCGCTCTCTAGCACTATTCTCTGAGTTATTAACTACAAGGTGTACAAAATGAAAAAAAAAACAAAGTGGATTGACCTGTCAGTAACATCCATGCTTGTTGAGAATGTCTCAAGGAACCAAAGATGACATCCAACATAATCTACATCAATCGCTTATCTTGGGGCTTGGTATACACTGGATCAAATTCCTCGCTCATGTTTGGAAGATAAAAGTTTGTGTGTTTCTGGTTCCCCTCTCTCTCCCCTTCAGAGCAAATATGAAAATGATGAAGAGAAAAGAAAGGTATAAAGTTCAAAAAGAAGTGAACATGAGCTGGTGATTGCAGCCATTAGAGCTTGATTCATGGAAGCATCTCCATAAATCTCATTCAATTAAAAAAAGAAAATGATACTCTTCAAAGAATGGAGATATTGACTGAATGAAATGAGAAGAGAGAGGGAGAGAGAGAGAGAGAGAGAGAGAGAGAGAGAGAGAGAGAGAGAGAGAGAGAGAGAGAGAGAGAGAGAGAGAGAGAGACTGCATGTGTATTAAGATATATGTTTGGGTAAGAGTCTATCTGTTTTGTGATCTATACTCCGAAGATGAGCCTACACATTTGTTTCAGAAATGAGATCAGTAGAGGGGTAGGTCAGATGGTGTCTGGTGAGCTGTGGGTTGGATGGTCAGGTTTCTAAGCTGAGTCTAAGTACATGGAAGTTCCTTCTAAGGTTGGTATTGATTTGACTTGGTTTGCAACACTGTAGAGGTCATATGGTGTCTGGTGAGCTGTGGGCTGGATGGTCAGGTTTCTAAGCTGAGTCCAAGTACATGGATGTTCCTCCTAAGGTTGGTACTGATTTGATGTGGCTTGCAACACTTTATAGGTGATGGTGGTGGTTCTAAAGAGAAGGAGATTCCATGCGTTTTCAAAACCTTTTCCACATACTCATTCTATGTTTTTTTTGAGGGCATGCAAATGATAAGTCAGGGGAGTTGATATACCTTGGTTTTTATAGGTGTTAACCATGGTATAAATCCATTTCTAGAGTTTGTTATCTATGTTTGGAGTATTTTTAGGGTCTTTTCAGTTTTAGGTACATTTGGAACATTAAGGAGATTATGGAGCTGTTTAGAGCACTTGGTGAAGTTGTGCAGAAAATCAAAAGTCAGAGTCGATATTTGGAGCTAGTTTCCATCGACACTCAATTGGTGTCGGTCGACACTCATGCTATTTGACGAGAAATCAAGTTTCAAGAATCACTTTGACCCAAAAGTTTTTATATATGCAAAGAGACCCCTATACATGGTTAACCTATATTTGTCTACTTTTCACCCATTGTTTAGGTTAAACTTTATCCTATGTTAGAGAGATTTTGGAGAGAAGACCATAAACTCTTTCAGAGATTGATTGGAACTCTAGTATTTTTTACTCTTATTATTTTATGCAATATATTCAGACTATTGTTATGTTTTCTATGATCATGTCTGAGTAGTTTCATTGTTAGATTTAGGGATTTTTCTATGGTTATGAAGAACTTGTGATTTATAAAAATGCTAGGGTAATCTAATTATATCCTTCACCAGGTTTGATCTTTATGCATATTTCTAGAGTAATTAACTAGAGACTTAACCCTAGGATAGTTGTTAGACACAAGAGTGTAATCACCACATGAATCAAAACATATTGAGCTAAGTTGTTAGTCGTAACGAGAGTTGGTCTAGGACTTAATGAACAAATCGAATTGAAATTACTACTAGTATAAAGTATTTGGATCCGCAACGAGAGTTCACTTTCAAGGATTTAGACATACGATAGTAATCTCAGCGAGAGCTGGATGGCTTACTTATGAATTTGAGTTCTAGGATTGTTCTTGACAAATTCCATAGTATCTATTTATTAGAGTTTTGATTGCCTGTGTGAATATCCTTGAGTTTATCTTTTTTCCCATCGTTTACACACCGATTTATTGCTTTGTTTTGATCTACTGCTTTCATATTATTGACTTAACTTAACCATAAACTGACAGTTTATTATGTTATCTACACTCCATGTGGATTTGATCCTCATATACTACATCTATTTCTTATTTGAGAGAGTTTCTCTTGGTGTAATTTGAGCTTATCAAAGGACAAATTTGAAGTAATTTGAAGTATACTAGTGTAGCAGCAGTTCGACTGGTTTGTGAAACTCAGATCCCCTGATCGTATGCACTTTATCATGAACTGTATACTTGAAAAACGACGACTTAAGATGAAGAGAAAGGTCGTGACACTGGAAGAGACAAAGGATACTGCATTCTTCAGTTGCGGAGAAGAGAGATCGAGGCGCTGAAAGGTGAACCACGACCGTGTGTCGCAGAAGACCTGTAACCACGATAGAGAAGGAGCTCACTGTGGCTTGCTTGACACATATGAAGAGACGACGCGGCAGAACAACAACGAGAATACCAAGGGATCCCGCAGGATTTCAGTCCCAGAGGAGGAAGCTCGTGATCGAAGAAGATGAAGTTGAAACCGAGGATCGTTCAATTTACAAACACAAATCGGTTGATCGATTTTCAAAAGCAATCACAATTCTTGGATAAATGCTGGTCACCGTGATTCATGATACTAGCTTTTACTCATTTTATCATGGGTTAACCCAAACTTGTTGGGTTAACCAGGTTCGATTGGAAAGCAAATAAATAGGCATTTTAAGATTATTGAGTATAGTCGTTTAGAGATATTGGATTGGTGTAGGTTAGGGTGATTAATACTTGATTTGGGTTATTTGTGTTTAAACTATAAGATAATTACTTGATGTTGGGTCAAAATTGGTCCTAGCAAAATCAACGGCTAAAATCACCTGAGAGTTGTATTATTTACAAGAATGAGCCGAAAATGTTGAGATAGCAATTCCGTATATTTCTTCCTTGACAGAAAATAAAGAGATTTCAAACGAAAAAATAATTATTCAGAAAAACGTCTCTTCATAAGTTTTTTCCGAGAAACATCACTGTTTGTGACATGGTGGGTTGTTTATTGTTCTAGCAGGGTATGAATATCCTAAACAATTAACTATCAAATTAACTCTAATCTTAACACACACACAATAATACTCTTGCAACAGAGATCATATGTAGTACTTAGGGATCAAATCCACAGAGAGCAAAGACACACAATAGGTTTCTTATTTCTAAAGACTAAGCTAGGTAAATATATATATTGGTGGTAAATAATCAATTTAAGAAAATATTTCTTATCAAGAAGTAGGATGCAATATGAAAATATGCTACTAATGCAAATATGAAAATATTCTATTAATTAACTAGATGTAAATATGAATGTAAATATGCTAGATATAGGGTTTCAAGCTAAATGAATTATAGTGGATATGAAGCACGGAAATGTTAATATAGTAGAATTCAAATGTTAACTATTTTGACCCTTTTAACTCCAACTCTCGTATGCGAGCAAAAGGAAAGACCATCGATCGACGTCTAAGGATTAATGTCGATCGACGGTGAAATCAAAAGGAAGTGTGGACGAGATTTGATAAGTCCATTAGAATTATTAGACCAGCTTTCGCATGCGCCTAACAACCTAGTTCAACAGAATCGATTCTGGCACAGAACCAACTCTCGTAGTTGTCCATGTCCTATCATCGAGATCCTAGTTAGCAACTCTAGAATGCAAGCATTAAGCACAACTCAATTGATGGATATTAACTTAACCCAACAATCATGTTTTTGGACTAATCCATAATTGCTATCATTAAACCCTAAATCTAATTGATAACTACTCAAACATGATCTTCATCACAAAAATCATAGATGAAATAGATATAAAATAAAAAATAAATAAAAACCAAAAGAGTTCCAGGAGGACTCTGAAAGAGTCTCTCATTTCTCTCCTAACCCTATTACAAAATGAATAGAATAATATGCTCTGTCTAAAACTGTTTTTTTTTCTCTTTTTTCTTATCTCTCTGGCTTCTCAAGACATAAATATAAAACCCTTAATTTATGTCAAAACTCTTCTAGTGCATTTTCGTCATTATGACTTGGGCTTTTAAATGTGCTGTCATCGATCGATGAAAAGTGTGCTACATCAATCAATCTTGGGATTTGATCATCGGTCGATGACAAGTGTATTCCATCGATTGATGGCTTCGTCGACTACCTAAGTGATCAGCTACGGATTCTTCTCCTCTAGATGCTCCAAAAGCTTCAAGTATCTCATATATCTCCAAAACGTTCATGGACCTGTAAATACTCTAAAACATAACTTAAACACACATAATAGATTCTAAATAGAGTCTATAACTTGACCTAAAATTGGTAATAAATATGCTATATCAACTCTCCCAGACTTAACATTTTGCTTGTCCTCAAGCAAACAAATCTGTGAAAGAAGTTTTGAAAAGTGAGGACTCACATAATATCTAAGTATAACTATCACCTTACTTTGTTGCAACCACATCCTATCAAGTCAATCACAGAGAAACTTTATGTACCATATCCTAGTATAGCAACCAAATTCATTCTACCAACAACTTAGCAAATACTAGCTTGACTCGCCCCTCTACTGATCTCATTTTTTCCATAAAATAAAAGTGCATGCTTTACCTTGAGAGTATCGATCAAAGGACACATGGATTCTTACCTCTGCAAGTATCTGAAAAACTAGGCACAAAGTCTTTTCTGATCCTTTTCTTCCCTCTCTTCTCTCTTCTCTAAATCTTTTTAGATCTCTTCTTCTTACTATATTTTTTTTTCTTATTCTTTTTCTTTTTCTTTTTGGGCAAAGTTGTAGGCGAATAATGGGGTCATTGATAATTTACCTATTCCTCTCTTCCAACAATGTGTGATCATTCCTCCGAATTGGAATAATGGGGTCATTAATAATGTACCTACCCCTCTGCATCTCGGAAAGTCATCTCAATCTTTTAAGCTTTTAAGTAGATCCTGAAGAGAGAGAGAGAGAAAGGAACCAAAGGTGCAATGACTTGTACCTACATACTTGCAGAAGGAATCCGATCCAGTGTATACCAAGCCCAAAGCAAGCTAATAATGTTAGGATTAGTGTTGGATATCAGCTTCGGTTCCTTCAAACTTCCTAAGCAACTGTGGTAAGTGGCAAGATGATCCACTTTGGTATCTCTAGTAATCTCTGTAAACAACCTTTTAAGAATGGTGCTAAAGTGTGGTTAGTCAATAAATCTTGATCATAATCCTCTTTTTGACTCAACACAACTTTTTTGAAAAACATATATATATAGCAAATAAAACCCAAAACAAATCAAATAGTGTTAGCAAATCTTCCCCAGACTTAAATTACACTGTCCCTGGTGTAATCCACCCCGAATTGGTTAAGAAAAATTTAAATCATAACTCAGTAGTTAAGAAAGAAATTTGATACAAGACTCTGTAATAGAGTGTTGATCGATGGTACGCAGGTGGGGTCGATCGATGGTCGCGATCCTTTGTCAACCGATGATGCCTCTCTGGTGTCGATCGATGTTGCACCTGTAAGTTTCTACTCTTTATTTTATAAGTATAAAACTCAAAATAGAAAACAAAATTAATAAACCTCCCCCAGACTTAAACAACACTATCCCCAGTGTTATTCAGTCTGAGATTGGTGAAGAAAATAAATCATAAGGACAAAATATAATCAAGGAAAATGGTATACCTGCTGGCTGATGGTGACCGTCGATCGACACAGTTAAGTGGCGATCGATCAATGCTAAGGTTACTCCGTCGATCGACAATGATCAAGTGTCGATCGATGCTCCGTGCAGACTATCTTCCTTTTTCTTTTTAAAAACCTGCAATAATATAATAAAATCCAAAATTAGACTAATATAATCTAAAACTAATTAAAACTTACTAAAGAGTGGGTTGCCTCCCACTCAGCGCTTGGTTATAGGCTTAAGCTCGAAGTTTGAACTTTCTGACTAGTATGGAGGTGGATCAACACTTGAAAAACAAGTGTCTACATCTTCTCTGCTCTTCTGAAACCATGTACCAAAGAAGCTCCTCATTGCTTCATCACTTATGGTTTTCTCATTCTTTGTAACCTCTCTAGAAACCTCCTTTGAATACATTCTTCTTTGTAGGTTCTCAATTATGCGTTGTAGCATTCTAAGTCTTGCAGCTGTTGTCTCTGATATATCTTCCAATTGTTGAGAAATATCTTCCAACTGTTGAGAAATATCTTGCTTCTTTAGGCTCTGAGAAAAGGCAATATCATCAAACCTATCTTCAAATTGTGTTTCTGCTGTTGTATTTTGTTTGTTGGCTTCAGTGTTGATCGATGGTCATAGGGTACCGTCGATCGATGCCCGTTGGTCTGGCCAAATCGCATGATGTCTCTATATAGTATCCAAATCTTGCTTCATCTCATCCATGCGTATAGTCAAACCTGTGAGGCAGTTGTCTATAGGATAATAGACATCATCAAGCCTCGTGTAGAAATCATCTAGTGACATCTCTTGAGGTTTGTAGATCTCATGCACAATATCATAAATCTCTACTCTGTTGTATGTCTTTTGATTCTCCATAGACATACTAATCCTTGCTGCATGTTCTGGTAAACATATGTAGCTCTGCTCAAACATAGTAGCTCTCTCTAGAATTGCTGTGATGTCTTTAGCTTGGACATCCACTACTCTTCTGTTTGTAGCTCGTGCATTACCATTCTCATCTCTATAGATGTCATACTCATCTTTTTTTTTCCAATGAAAAAGTCTCCTGCCCTTAGCATCATAGGCTCTCGCACCATGCTCGATACAACCGTCGACCGATGCTGGATTGATCCCGTCGATAGATGCTGAACTCTCTGGATAGTAGGCAGTAGAAGTACAAAGTTTGTGAAACTTCGGAAGGGTGCTATTGATCGATGCACGCTGTCTGCTGTCGATCGATCTAAGGTTTGGAGATGTGTATGGAATATTACAGATCGGCTCGCTCTTCTATTTCTCAATGTCGATCGATGCTGAATGGGATGCGTCGATCGATGCGCATTTATCCACTTTCAACCATCTAGCGTCTTCTGATACTAGGTCGTGATATTCAATCAGCTCTCCTTCTCCATCGATCGATGGTGTATGGTGGACATCGATCGATGGTGTATGGTGGACATCGATCGATGCTTGATTACCAAGTTGTTGCCCAAACAGATTTCCAGCTCCATTGGTCATTGCAAATATATAAGCTATATCGTTCTTCGTGGCATTTAGCAGTCTGCCATCCATAGTTCTTGCGTGATCGTCTGGATCTCTCATGATACCAAACTCATCTGGTTGTAGATAACCATATGTCTTCTCTCGTTCTGCAGCTGAATCTGGTTCGGACTCTGCTTCTTGGTCAATATCGATTGGTGGCGAATGGTTGTGTCGATCAATGTCGATTTCCCGAGTTGATGGGAAACTTGAAAATACCAGCCTCTTCCATTGCAATACCGTGGTACTCGATTAGTTCTTCTTCTCTGTAATCTTCGTTCTACTCGAGGTAGGCTGGGGTGTAACTGCCATCTGCGTGGTAGGTGTTGGTCGGTTCTGGGGTTAAGCCGTCGATCGATGACAAAGGGTGGGAGTCGACCGATTGCTGAACAGCAAACGCGTCGATCGATGCTCCATCTTCAGGATCCTCGTTGAACTCATAATTGCAGAAACATGTGGCCACAAGTTCTTTATCATTAGACAATTTCATGAGGGTAGGTTTATTCTTATAATTTTCATAATTAATATTAGGATCAATCAAGGAAATGCACAACCTGTTAGTCTTCATGTCGCAGATAGCTCCCACAGTAGCCATGAATGCTCTCCCAAGTAGTAGTGAAGAGTTCCAATTGATCTGGATATCCATCACATGGAAGTTTATAGGGACTAGGACATTCTGAATATGCAGTAGGACATCTCTACAAATACCCCATGAATCCACTATGGAGCAATCCACAAAAACAAGCGAATCACTGGAAGGCTCCACTCACAGGTTCAACTTCTCTGCCATAGCTCTGGGTATGATGCTCACTGATGATCTAGTATCGCAGAGGGCATTGAGAAACTTGTGACCTTTGATCAAGCATGGAATCACAAACTTCCCATATTACTTTTCTTTTTCAGAATGATCCTATGCTCTGGAGTTGTCATATTTGTGACTTTTGGTAGATGAACTTGTTTTGTTACTAGAAACCATCGATCGATTCTACAGTCACTCCATCGATCGATGGTTGAGGGTTTTCCCGATTCTGCTAACTCCATGGGTACCATCGATCGATGCTCCTTGACCTGCGTCGATTGATGCATGCGCAAGCTGTCGAACAAACTCGAATTTTCCACACGGGAATCCCCCTCTTGCAGCCTTTCTCTCTTGGCCTCTATCTAAAAATCATCATCAGTCAATGCATTGACGTGGTGATTCTGCCCAACCTCTATTTTCTCATTGATCAAGCTCTCATGTCTCCTAATAGTTTCACTTGTCTGCATCACCTGATTATCTAGCTTCTTTACATGGGTGTTGAGATTTTTGAACTTGGTGTTGAGGTTGAGGTACAACCCATCTATCTTTCCATTGAAATCCACAGTCATCTTTTGATGTCCTTCTAAAACTTTGTCAACCATTGCTTCTATCTTGCTTCCTTGAGCTTTTGGAGGGTTCTGGTAGTAGGAAGACTCATAAGCTATGTTGTTGTTGAAGGGCCTTCGCTGTGAACTCTGATTAAAATTACTCTTTTGACCATTCCCGTAGGAGTTTCTGTTGAAACCTTGATTCCCTTGTCTCTGGAAACCATTCTCATCAACGTAGTTCACATCCTCTTCAATCTCATCATCTCCAGACTCCATTACTTCCACTTCTGCAAAAGTGACCTGCTTCCTGAGAAGCTTCTGAACACTATCCAATTTTGCCTTGATTTCTTCAATCTGCTCCTTGCTCATTGCTGGAGTTGATTTCCTTCTCTCAAAGTCTGTGTTCTTGGTGCTACTATTGGATGTCAGATTCTCGATCAACCTTGTAGCCTCTTCAAGACTTCTGATGCTGAAATTTCTTTCACTGACTGTGTCCAAAGCCATCTGGTACTATAATCCAATACCACTAAAGAAAGTGCTGAGAAGTTGCCACTTCGTTGAACCCATTATGTGGACAATATCTCTGGTATGGTTTGAATCTAATCCAGGAATTTCTGAAAGATTCTAAAGGGTCCTGTGAAAAGGTAGCAATTTTGCTCCTCAGGTCTTCTGCTCTTGCGTCGTCAAAGAAGTTGCACAAGAAAGCATTCTTGATGTTAGTCCAGGATGTCAGGGATCCTGACGGTAACTGCTTGAGTCAATATGAAGCTTCTCTAGCAAGTGAGTACTTGAAGAGCTTACAAAAAAGATAATCCTCAGGGACTCCATTGGCTTTAATGACAGTCATCATATCCTCAAATCGCTCCAGATGATACATAGGGTGCTCATGTCGCAGCCCATGGTAGGGTGTATGTGCTACAAGACAAAAGAAGGCGGGCTTGATTTCAAAATCGTGTCTCCGAAACGCTAGAGGATGAATGGCGGATCTGTTGGCGTAGTACTGGTTTGGACGGTTGTAGTCAGCCAGTGTTCTCTGAGCAGCTTGGGCATTAGCTTCAAGTTGAGCTTCTACATCGTCTGCGTTTGCATCGGGGATTATAGTCCCCTGATCGTCTATCTTATGACCTGCTGCATTACACAGGTGACTGCCGGGGTCACGCAGGTCTCTGTTCTCATCCCTAATCAGTAACAAAGTCGCAACCATCTGAGCTCGTCTGCTTCTGTCGATCGATGTTAGTCGGTTAATGTTGATCGATGCTAAGTGATCAGTATCGGTCGATGTGAGTAAGTTGATGTTGATCGATGAGTGTAGGGTGATGTCGATCGATGCTAAGTGATCAATGTCGGTCGACGGTGGAGTTCGGATGACGGTCGATACGGTCCGTGAAGAAGTATCGGTCGATGAGGTAGAAGTGATGTCGATCGATGTTTGTCGTCCTTCTTTGCGGATTGTGTGTTCAAGTCTGTCAGGATCAGAGGATAATGCTAGTTCTTGTCCTTTATTGCTCCTGGTGCTTTTTTGCATGTACTTAAAAATAAAGGAAAAGAAAATTAGTAACTAGAAAATTAGTAACAAACTTAGACTAAATCCTAGAAATTAAATCTAATGGCGATCAATGCTCCCCGGCAATGGCACCAAATTTGACATGGTGTATTGTTTATTGTTCTAGCAGGGTATAAATATCCTAAACAATTAATTATTAAATTAACCCTAATATTAAAACACACAATAATACTCTTGCCAAGAGAGATCAGATGTAGTACTTAGGGATCGAATCTACATAGAGTAAAGACACACAATAGATTTCTTATTTCTAAAGACTAAGCTAGGTAAATATATATATATATTGGTGGTAAACAATCAATTTAAGGAAATATTCCTTACCAAGAAGTAAGATGCAATATGGAAATATGCTACTTATGCAAATATGAAAATATGCTATTAATTAACTATATGTAAATATGAATGTAAATATGTTAGATCTAGGGTTTCTAGCTAAATGAATTCTAGTAGATAGGAAGCATGAAAATATAAATATACTAGAACTCAAATGTTAACTATTATGACATTTTTAACTCCAACTCTCGTATGCAAGCAAAAGGAAAGACCATCGATCGACGGCTAAGGACTGATGTCGATCGACGGTGAAATCAGAAGGAAGTGTGGGCGAGATTTGATAAGTCCACTAGACTTATTAGACCAGCTCTCGCATGCGCCTAACAACCTAGTTCAGCAGAATCAATTCTGGCACATAACCTACTCTCGTAGTTATCCATGTCCTATCATCGAGATCCTAGTTAGCTACTCTAGAATTCAAGCATTAAGCAAATTTCAATTGATGGATATTAATTTAACGTAGAAATCATGTTTTTGGGCTAATCCATGATTGCTATTATTTAACCCTAAATCTAATTGATAACTACTCAAACATGATCTTTATCACAGAAATCATAGATGAAATATACATGAAATATAAAATAAATAAAAACCAAAGGAGTTCCAGGAAGACATTGAAGGAGTTTCTCCTTTCTCTCCTAACCCTAATAAAAATGAATAGAATAATATGCTATGTCTAAAACTGTGTTTTTTCTCTTTTTTCTTCTCTCTCTGTCTTCTCAAGACATAAATATAAAACCCTAAATTTAGATTAAAACTCGTCCAAGGCATTTTCGTCATTCTGACTTGGGCTTTGAAATCTGTTGTCATTGATCGATGGCAAGTGTGCTACATCGATCGATCTTGGTCTTTAATCATCGGTCGACGCCAAGTGTATTCCATTGATCGATGGCTTCGTCGACTCCCTAAATGATCAGCTACGGATTCTTCTCCTCTAGATGCTCCAGAAGCTCCAAGTATCTCATATATCTCCAAAACGTGCATGGACCTGTAAATGCTCTAAAACATAGCCTAAATATAGCCTATAACATGGCCTAAAACTGGTAATAAATAAGTTATATTAGTTTTACAAAACAATCTTCCATAATAAAAACTTTGGAAAGTTTTTACGAAAAAACTTTCGTTGAACTAGCAAACTATCTGAAAGCATATGAAACCATCAATAGAGAACGAAAGACATAAGACAGAATAAGAAAATGACCTCATCACCATTCTCTCACCTCTCCATCTCAACTTAATCTCCCTCAGCTCCTCTCCATGGTTTGATTTCCAAATTTTGATCGCCCTCAGCTCTTCTCCATTGCTTGATCGCCCTCAGCTCCTCTCTATGACTTGATCTCCCTCAGATATTCTCCATTGCTTAACTTCATTGCCTAAGTTTCATCGCCTTGACACTCCTCTTTGCCCGGGGGTTTCCATGGATTCTCCGAGATGCCAATGGCCACTCACTCACTCCACATCGCATGATACAACATCGGGACCTAATCACCCTTCCTCATCGCCATGACTTCATCGCCAGTGGCTTCATTGTTTCTCATCATTGCAATGGCTTCTTTGCTCGTAGCCTCCTCGCTCTGTCAGTCTTCATCACCACAGTCTCATCGCCCTCTCTCTCTCTCTCTCTCTCTCTCTCTCTCTCTCTCAGTATTCATTGTCGATCCTCATTTCCCATTACCCTCATCATCATGTTCTTGTATGAATTCTTCTTGATACGTTATTTGTTTCATTGTAATCAGAGTTGCCTTTTAGATTTTTCATAGAAGATACAAAACATGTTCTTCTCGTTAAATGTAGCCAAAATATGAGTCAAAAAGAGTTTACCAGGATGTTTCTGAAGAAACAAAATGATTTTATCATTTGAAATACCAATGACATAAAACCGCAACTTCGAGCGAATTGATGTTATCCGAGAAATATCATAAAATGTCGTAAACGGTCTAAAACAATTTAAACACAAAATGCCCACTTACGACTCAAGACATGAAGCAGCCCAATGTCAATGACGGTTTATCGCTACCTAGAGAGGATAATGGAAGAAAACAAGATAATAGAATATTTTAGGGGAAAATTCAAATCCTGAAAATTAAGGCAAAATAGAAGGAAAATGGAAGATATGAATCTGTGAGAAAAAGCAAACTTGGAGAAGTATATAAAAATAGGTGAGGCGGAGAAGAAGAGAAGAAGAAATTTTGCTACTGAAACTCTCGACAATTAGACTTAGTCTTTATTTCTTACTTTTCTAAACAATCTGCGACTAGCGTAGGTTTCTCTCGACATAGGTGGTTCCTATAGCTTGTTTAGATAGGTTTTACTGCCTATGTTTCATTATTTCCATTGTACTTTCTCTTTTAGACACACGTCATGTACGATTCTGTCTCTGGAACTCTCATATACGAATTCAGAATGAAGTATAATTTTCTTAAGCTCATTTTTGTATTGTTTTATTATTTTCTGTATCTCTTTCTATTACTTTTATTGGCTCTTTAGAAAATCCGGACCCCTGTTAAAAACTTTGCTTTCTTTGTAACAAATATTTACAGTGCAAATTTTGGCTCTTACACTTTATTGATGTGTTTATTGCTAGATTAGATTTGATCTCTTTCAGTCTAGTTCTTAGGTGATTTCATGTTTGCAAATTGTTTAATGAAATGTTTGAATAAATTAATCAATATTCATAAACTGAACAAAATTCCAGACGAAATTTAAATAGGAAGCTGGAAAGTAGAAAAGATACGTTTGATATATGTACTAGTAAATATCTATGCAGCTGATTATTTGACCTCCAATCAACCCAAATTGTTTTTTGCCCATAGCTAGCTTCTGGACAAACTACGACTGTAATGAACCTCATGAGCCAATGAATTTTTGGCCGAGAGAAATCTCGCTCGACCAGTTTGGAGTTGGTCCGACCATAAGTAAAATTAAATCAATCAAGTGAATTGATGTCTCGACGAAACTGTCTCGTGATCGAAAGATCTTCCCTTGATAGTTCTGACCGAGAGTTAATTAATATTTGTCTAGTTTTATTTAAGCTGGACATGTTTATCCAAAAGTAGGATGGGAATTGATGGACTGGAAATGTTTAGTCGAGAACTGATCAAGAATTATTTATATTATTTTCACCTTCTTAGTTTGCTTGCTGGTGTAATTAATCAGTCATGTGAATTGCACCTGTTTACTTGGTCAGGTGCTTTATTATAAGCTACCTGCTTGCTTCTTTGCTCGACCAGAACATGTGAGGAGCACACATCTGATGGGAGCTTTCTTCACAGCAGGGAAAGGGCAGCTTGCTGCTGGAAGTGCTGAAACAGCTCTCCACATGTATGTGCATGGTCTGGCTTTGTTCTGAGTGAACCCACACTGAAGTAACCTCATGCCTTATTTAACTCCTTCCTTGAGCGGGAAAAAGGTCTATTTCAACTCCAACAATTTAAATTGTGCCAAATACAACCCAAACAAATAGTCAGTGCTAAATACGACCTCAACTCGAATATAATTAAAAAAACTACCCAAACTTCTAAAAAAGTGCCCAAATCTACCTTGATTCTAACAGATGTTAGTCAAACATTAAAAACATAAAACAATGTAGTTTTGATCTCATTTATTTTTTAATTTTTTTGTTGCTTATAGGGTTCAAACCCATGACTTGGTACCCATTCAAATGGGTACACTAACCACAAGGCTAACATAGCTTTTTGGAATTATATAAATTACTATATTTCTTCATCTTACCCAATTAAAAATTTGATAATGATTATATCTTATTTATATAAATACATTAACATATTTTAATTATCATATATTTAATAAACTTATATTATAGTAATATATAAATATTAAAATATATATACTTATAAGAAATTAAATATACATTAAAATTTGAAACTATTTATAAAAAATTAATATTATTTTAAAATTTTAAAACTCGATTTTTTTTCAAAATTAACATAACTTTTAATATAAAACTTAATATTCAAGTTTTAAATTATTTTAAATTTGAAATTAAACATACTTTAAAATTTGAAACTATTTATAAAAAAAATATATTATTTTAAAATTAATAATTTTTAAAAAACTATTTATAAATAATTTAAAACTTGAATATTAAGTTTTATATTAAGAAAATATGTTAAATTTTGAGATATTATATTAATTTTGTAAAAGAAAATAATATTCGAGTTTTAAAAATTTAAAAGTTATATTCAAATTGTTATAAATAGTTTCAAATTTTAAAGTACATTTAATTTCGTATAAGTATAAATATTTTAATATTTATATATTACTATGATATAAGTTTATTAAATATATGATAATTAAAAATATGTTAATATATTTATATAAATAAGATATAAACATTATCAAAATTTTAATTGGATAAGATGAAGAAATATAGTAGTTTCTATAATTTCAAATTTCTAATAATATTCCTAAAAGCTACGTTAGTGTAGTGGTTAGTGTACTCATTTGAATAGGTACCAAGTTACGGGTTTGAACCCTATAAGCAACAATTTTTAAAAAAAAAATGAGATCAAAACTAAGTCGTTTTATGTTTTTAACGTTTGACTAACGTCTGTTAGAATCAAAATAGATTTAGGCACTTTTTTAGAAGTTTGGGTAGTTTTTTTTTTATTATATTCGAGTTATGATCGTATTTAGCACTGACTATTTGTTCGAGTTGTATTTTGCACGATTGAATTTGTAGGGGTTGAAATAGACCTTTTTCCCTCCTTGAACTGCTTAGTCGTCCATAACCTACAAAAAAAAAACAGAGAAATATCAAGAGAAAACCAGAGAGAAAAAACTGAGGTAAAATCAGAGCAAATTCAGAAAACTCCTTGGATGATTTTTTTTCATCACCTTAGCTCAGTCTGTTGATGTGTTGAAAATCAGAAGGTGAGATTTTTAAATAAAACTTAGACCTTCTTCAGTTCAGATCATGATCAAACCTTGATATTTCTTTTCAATCAGTCCAGCCGTGAGCTAATCTTGAAGAAGAGAACCATCTGAGTCCATCTAACCATTTAGATTTTGGGTATGATTCATCTTGATGCCTCAGTCAATTTCTGATCAGCACCGGTTCATGTTTAGCTTAAGTCTTGGTTAGATCATTTGTCTAAGATGTTATATGGTTCAGTTCTTGATTAGATTCGGTTTGAATCAACCTTTATGAACTTTTAGCTAGACTGGTATGAACTGATTAGACTTAAGCTGAACTGAACTGATCTTGTTCTGAATCAAACCTGTCTGAACCGAGCTGAACTTGTCTAGCCTAAGTAGAACCGAGCTTGAACTGATCTAATGGACATATCATGTTTTGTTCCAACCGTGTTGTATTGGTAATGTCATGAATCATGAACCATTCTTAGGTCTGAATTCAGATGGTCGAGGAGAGTGGTAGGAACAACCGGATCCTTACTTGTGGTCGTTCAAAATCTGAAGTGTATCGGAAGTGGAATGTGATTAGCTTGAGCTCGTATCTAGTCTTCCTTAGTCAATCTCATGAATTTGAAGGTGAGTCTAGATAGATGATTGAAGATTTATGAATGAACATGATTGGAAGTACCCAATATAGATGATTGTTAGGCATTGTCTCTTGATCAATATTGATTGGTGAGGTTCTTACTTAGTGTTAATATTTAATAAATATATATGTATATAATTATGTATATAAGTATGAATCATGTGAAGTTTTATTGTATACTCACTTTCCTGAAAGTTCCTGCATTACCGTGAATTGGTCATGCGATATGAAACAAGATCACGAAGACACAATGATGGAGTCGCACTTTGGAGGCCGTGTAACTGCATGCAGCGTTAGATGTTCGATCTTGGAATATCTGATGGAGATGATGGTTATATTTATTTGTCCGCTAGGCTCGGTTAGCCTTTGTGGTTTTATGGGTTTACTATATATATATATATATATATATTATAAGTATGAGTGAATGGCGGGTGACGTGGAGATGATGTTTAAGATAAGATTCTCATCGACAGAATGATATGCCTTATATATATAGTTATGGAATATATTTCCACTGCATACAAACAGAGTTGATTGCTCGGGATATTATTAATATGTGTTGGGGTGCGGGATTAGACTCACTGAGTAAACTAGTTACTCATGACTCATTTGTGATGCATGTTACCAATAGGTTGGAGACCTTACTCTAAGACGGGAAGGAACATCATTAGCCAGCGCTAGTTTTATTATCCTTGCAAAAGTCGTTTTAATTTATCCTCTGTATAGATTTTGTTGACCGAAAACCTTGAAGTTAGCCTTTAACATTAATGTAAGATGTTTTTGAAAGAATATATTTTATAAAGATTGTTTTAAAGTACGGGTTCTATATGATATTAGTCCTTGTCCAGGACGAACGAACTATCAGGTATTGCTTAGTCAGGTTGAAAATCCTTAAATGATATTTGATAGGAGCGTCGATGTTCTCAGATTGCTATTCCAAGGAATTCGAAAATATTCGGGAACCTTAGATTGACTTTAGAAAAACATGTACCATGTCATTTCTGGTCATCTACGAGCAGGGGTATCACAAGGATTGTCTTGGTTGAGGTTCTTTGGTCGGTCTAAATTCTTCTTCGGCCAAACCTCAGTTTGGGCCAAGATTTTTTTTTTTTTTTTTTTTCCTTTAGAGACCAAACACATGTCTTCATGTCTTTCTTTTCGATCACGGCCCCTTTTTCCTTCAATTCGCCCAAATGTTGAACAAAAACTAACAATGCCTTCTTAATTCGCATGGTCCTTGCTCTGGTCATGGAACCACTAAGGTACAAGAAAGTCATCATCTTCTTTGGTCGGGTCAGGTTCACATCAATTTCTGACTTCAGTACTACTGCACTACCGCTAGATCAAGGAAGCTGTGTGGTGTTACTCCCTATATCTATCATGTTATCATCGTCAGGGGCGGACGTATGTGGTGGTCTACGGAGTCACGTGCCCCCGTCTACTTTTCACAATTTTTTTATATATAGTTAGATATGTATAATTATTTAGTGAATACATAAGAAAATGTATTTCAACAGAATTCTGGTGAAATCATTACTCAAGAAAACCTAGTTTTAGCCCAAAATTAAAATATAAAGCTCAATTTAAGAAACCCATTCAAAACTAAAGAAAATTAATGAAAGAAGTGGATGGTGAAAAGTTGACCTAGTGCTCACGTTCGTTTTGTCTTCTTTCTTCTTTTCCAATTAAAGTTCCATGCTTCTAATCAGAAAAAGAAAAACTCTAAATCAGACGAACAAAAAAGTAACACAGGTAACAAATTCTATATTAAATTATTGTTGCTTCTTATATCAGAACTGTTACTTTTGTCTACTTTTAATATTGCAAATTTACAGTAGTTACGGTTTACTTAATTGATTATATGCTAGACTTTTTTCTTCCAAATTGGTAAACTAGATAAAGACTTGATAACTATAAAATTATTTAAACCAAAAAAAAAGAAAAACTATAGAATTATTGTTTGAACGTGAGAATAGATGGAAATGAACACTAAGAAACATATTGCATTTTGTGTGGAAGTTTGTGTTAGCAAAACGTGAGTACTTAGTTAATAAATAATCATGAAAACTTAGAAACTATAGAATTGTTGTTCGATGAAAGAATTTTTTATTTATTTTTTCAGTTGAATTTTCAATGAAAAAATATTTCAAACCAAAAGAAAATTTGAATCTACGTTTATGTCTAAAGATAATTTGGAGAATTTACTTTATGATCCCAGAAAAAGAAAAAAAATATGAAAATATCCTCCAAATAAAAAAGATGAAGTAAGACGTAAATATCTTATTAGAAATCTTTGTTAACTTTGTGGTCATGAATTTTCTATAAGATTGTTTACAACTAAATTGAGACGATTCAATCCATCTTGGTTTGATCTCTATGGCGATTGGTGGGAATATAATGTAAAAAGGACATAGAGATTATATTGAAAATAAGGGTGAAAGTGATGAATTTGTGATTACTGGCTTTAATGACCGAAACCAGATTGAGAGATTACAAGATTATGTTGGAACAGTGAACAGTTTTCACAATAGTGCATTGGAAATGGCTGATTATTTGATGAGACCTGGAAAATCAATTGTTCATTCTTTTTTATAAACAAGATGATGTGGTTAAAAATGAATACATGATCCGATTGAATGCTTCAGTTGATGCTTATAGGTATTTGTTAAGACAAGGACTACCATTTCGAGGTCATGATGAGTCAGTGGATTCAGTTAACAATGGAAACTTTTTGACGCTTGTGAAATATATTGCAGAGCTAAATGAGCTTGTGAGTAAAGTTGTTTTACAGAATGCTCCAAAATATAATCAGATTGCGTCGCACAAAATTCAAACATATATAGTTTGTTGATTTGCAAAATAAGTTATTGAATCTGTCATTCAAGAAGTTGGTCATGATATATTTTTCTTGTTGGTGGATGAGTCTGCAAATGTTTCTGTTAAAGAAAGGTTCGTTGGTCTAGTTCATGTGAAAGAGACATCTTCTTTATCTCTAAAGTGTGATGTTGATTCATTGTTTGCTAAACATGGACTTGTATGAAAAAGTTAAGAGGACAAGGCTATGATGGAGCGAGTAATATGAAGGGTGAATTCAAAACAGATTGAAATCTTTAATTCTGAGAGAATGCAATTCTGTATATTATGTCTATTGTTTTGATCATCAGCTCCAGTTAGTTGCTGTGGCAGTTTCTCAAAAGCATTTTGGAGTTGGGGATTTCTTTCATAAGCTTGTTGTCTTGTTTACTGTGGTTGGGGATTCTTATAAGAGGAAAGATATGGTTCGAGAAGATTTTCGGAAAAAAATAGAGGAAAAACTAAGAAAGGTGAAATTAAAACAGAATAGAGATTACACCAAGAGATTTCATTTCAAAGTCCCGGTAAAACTCGTTGGGGTTCTGAATATAAAACATTGCTGCGGTTGGTTGATTTGTTTTCTTTTATCATTAAAGTACTTGAGTATGTCGAAAGTGATGGGAGTGATGGTATCAAAAGATGACTAGCTAATGATCTTCTCAATTACTTCCACACCTTTGAATTTGTGTTCTACTTAAAGTTAATGTTGCTTATACTTGGAATCACAAATAGTTTACCAAAGGCTCTTCAAAGGAAAGAATTGGATTTTCTGAATGTTATGTCGCTTGTGAAATCCACCAAGCAACCATTGTATAAGATTATGAAAAATGGATGGGAATCTCTTATCAACAAAATTTTACCTTATGTGAGAATTACAAGAATGATTTGCTGGTTATTGATGATGACTTTAATTTGAAGAATTCAAGAAAAAGAAGCAATATAACCAACTTGCATCATTACAAGGTTAAATGCTTTTATATTGTATTGGATATATAATTTCAAGAGTTTAATGACCGTTTTGATGAGGTAGACACTGAATTACTTGGTTGCATTGCTTCTTTGAGCCCCAATGATTCATTTTGTGAGTTTGATCACTTGAAAATTATGCACTAAAAGAAAATATGTTATTAGCGACAAAGTATTTCGAAGTTAATTCCTCGTAAAAGAGCTTTTCCTCGTCGTAACGCATATTTCCTCGCCAATTCATCGAAAAGTTACGAGGAAATATTTCCTCGTAAAAAATCAGGTTATTATTTCGTTGTAAAACAATCGTAAGATTTCCACGTAAGGAAGACGTAAACTTCTCCTCGTTAAAACCACGTAAACATTTTTACGTAAAGAACACGTAAATTTATCCTGGTAAGATACTCGTAAAAGATTCCTCGTAATATCCATGTAACGGTTTTCCTCGTAAAGAACTCGTAAACAATTCTTCATAATGTACTCGTAAGGTTTCCTCGTACAATCCTCATAATAAAACATCAGAATTCCTCGTTAAGTCTTTGTAATTTAGCTACGAATTTGCTTCGAATATTTATTTTTGAACAAAAAAAAAATATATATATATATATATATATTCAGATTAATTTTAAATTTATTTCCAAAATTATTAAAAATTAAAATAATAAATCAAAATGAAAATATTATATAAATATAAAATTTATGATACAATATTAAATTTATGATACAATAAAAAGAAAATTAAAACTAGTTGGGGTTGTCCGTCTGCATGTCTCGGTAGTATTCGTGGCTCCTCTGCTCAAACGCTTCGTCTTCCTTCTGTGTGCGGGGCGGCTCTGGAACGGGATATTGGCTATGCATCGCCGCCAACATAGACTCTCACTGAGGATTACTAGCCGCTATAACGTCCATTAAACCCCTCAACTCCACTCATACGAGCTCGGGTCGAGTCCAACTCAGAACACAGCTAAGTGACCTCATCATCCCGTCTCTGACCATAAGACAATGTCGCTCGTGGGACATCGTTGACGGATCCAATCCCCATCAAACATCCCTTTTTATTAGGGACAACCTAATCAAAAAGATTAATGTTAGTTAAATTAAAAAAAAAATAAGATAAAATGAATAATTATTTTTGAAAATATAAAAATTTTACCTCCTCGTAAATCTGATCAACTCCAAGTGTCAATAGGGTGACCGGTATGCCATCGGGGGACTGCTGGGTCAGCTGGGTTTGGCAATCTTCAATCCGAGCAACCACATCGTTGTAGATTTGCTCAGACCTACGATCTACAAATTGTCCAGCCTTGTTCTTGTGGGTCTTCTCGTAAAGATCCCGTCTCTTTGGCCTAAAAAATATTTTAAATTAAAAGTTAGAATTAAAAAAAAAAGATAATATAATAGTTACCATTTCAGACGAATACCGGCGTGGGTTTTTTGACAAGTAGTGTGAAGCATCGGCCCGTTGCCGTGCTCATCTCTCGTCAGACGGGAGGCAGAGCAACTGTTGGAAACTCAAATGGACGATGGGAGGTTCCAATAGTTGATGAGACCATCCCACACTTCCGTGGTGAGCTCAGCGGGTTTCCCTTGCTCATAACCCTTCAAGATCCAGTCCTCCTTCCGGTTGGATACCGTGTCCAACAATCGGGCTTTCGCCTTCCCGATAAACATCTCCTTCACCCTCTTGTTCACCTCAATGGACCAATGATATTTTTGCTGCAATAGAAAAAATTAAATTAATAATTAGTTTAAAAATAATTAAAAATCATTATTAGAATTATAAAATAGAAATTAAATAAGTAATTAATAGTAACTTACCGCAAACATTTTGTACCACGTCATTCTGACGTGGTCTGGTGTCATTTTCCAGATCGGATGAGGCTCGGAGAAGTACCCTTTGATGACATTGGTTACGCTCCGAGCGACACAACCGTCAACCCCAAACATGAAAAAAAAGAAAATAAAAATATTTAAATTATTTAAAATTTTAATAAAAATCTGGACAATAGAAATTTAATTAACATACCACAAAGTTCCATCCGGCCGGTCGGGGTCTAAGACCGGTAAATCTTCTCGGCGAGGCTGAGCGAGAAGGTCCTCGACGATGTACATCACGTAAGGAGCACTCGGCGGAACCTGCAAATCAGGATGAACCGCGGCCGACATCGGAGGAGGTGCGTCCTCTGGAATATGATCGGAAGGTGTGCGTGGCGTATCAAACCGAGGAACCGGAGACGACTGGGAGATGACTCTCTGAGATGCCTGAGAACCGAGGACAGTCTCTGGAGCTGAAGAAGATGATTTGGGAGCTGAATAAGATGATCCGGGAGATGTACGGGTCCCAGGAGGACCAAAAAGCTGTCAGTAATGAGGTGTAAGCTTTTTTGCTCGAACATCTGAAAATGTTTTTTAAATAATATTTTATAAAAAGATTAATTAAGCAAAAAAAAAAAAAACAATCTAATCAATACTAATCAACAAATTTCATAAACCTATCTAAATTCCTTACACTAACCACCTATCTAAATTCCCTATCCTAAACTAACCACCTAAGAAACTAGAGAGGAAATAGAGAGAGTACCTTAGCTTGGATAAGGAGAGGAGTTAGGGAAGAAATGAGAGTGAATGGATATCGTGTATATATAAGAAATTTGGATTCCTCGTAAATTCCTCGTGGGCTTAGGAGGAATTATCAAGGCCCATATTTTTCTTTAAGAGGAATTAGCAAGGCCCATGTTACATTTTGTCGTAAAGTCCTCGTTGGCTTACGAGGAAATAGATAGGCCCGTATTTTTACATTCCTTGTAAATTATTTGTTAAGTAACGAGTACTTTATGAGGAAATATTCTTACGTGGAAATAGCAAGGCCCGTGTTTTTGTTTTTAGTTTTTTCGTAATCTCCTCGTTACTTAACGAGGAAATCCTGTAAATTCCGTATACCCCAAACCTCAAATCTCAAGTTCTTCTTTACATTTCAACCCCCCCCCCGCCAAGGATATTATCAATAGCTAATGTAAAGGAGTTCACATGTATTCCGTTTTGTAATCAAACAAATGATCGTGCACAAGTAAATGAGTTCATCGAGTTTTTTATCATCTTATATATGTAATATTATTTTATATGACATGAAATATTACTTTTTTTACATGAAACACTATTATGTATTTTTCAAATGAAAATAAAAAATTAGTTTTTAAATATTATTATGAAAATAAATAAGTTATGATATAGTTTAACATATTGGACTCGTAAATTCCTTGCTAATTAACGAGTACTTTACGAGGAAATTCTTTTACGAGGAAATAGCAAGGCCCGTATTTTCACTTTCCTCATAACTTCCTCGTTACATTACAAGGACTTTACGAGGAAATATGCTTACGTAAAAATAGGAAGGCCCGTGTTTTTGTTTTTAATTTCCTTGCAATTTCCTCGTTACTTAACAAGGCAATTACGAGGAATATTTGTAAATCCCTTAAACCCGAAACACCAAACCCCAAACCTCAAACTTCCTTAACTAATAACTCAATGTCTTCAACTTCAAACCCCAAACCCCCAAGAATATTAAAACCCAAACCCCAAAGAATATTAAACCCCAAACCCCCAAGAATATTATAAAAGACTAATTCAAATTATATAATTTAATTTCCATGATTAAACAAACTAAATAAATATATACATATTAATTCTAAAAGTCAATCATATTTAAAATAATTACATCATCATTCGGATACAACATTCTCGTCATCACTAGAAACATCATCATTTTCATTAAACTCGTCTTCAACAACTTCGTCCATGGTATCGTCGGGAAGATCTTCACACTCACGATTATGCGGATCAATGAGAAGGATGTCTTCCGCTTGTTCTTCAGGTTGCTCGACTTGATTGATGTGTTCTTCTTGCAAAGGTGGTTCTTCTCCACTGATTATTCGTCCACGAGGTGTAACTTTGATAACGACTAACCAATTTATTCCAAATTCTCTCATCCGAGGGTATGGAAGGAAGCTAACTTGGTATGCTTGTGAAGCTAATATGAAAGGCTCAAATTTGTTGTACCTTCGTCCACCATTGATATCAACTACACCAAATTTGTTGTACCGAACACCTTTGTTGACAATGGGACGAGCCAATCACATTTGAAGAGAATACATTTCAGCTTCAACAACCCTGAGAATTCCACTTCAATAATCTCTTGCAAGATCCCGTAGAAATCTGTTTCTCCTTTCACACATATTCCATAATTAATGGTCTCCCGTTGCTTACCATACTTATATGTATGGAAAGTAAAGCCGCGTGTGAAATACATCGGTGATGTGGTGATTTTTGCAAGTGGACCTTGAACTAATTCGTAAAACCATGTGGGGTACTCTGGATCATCATAATCAACCTGCAAATTAAATTAAAGATAACGTTAAAATTAATCATACTAACGGTGAATAAAGATCATGAATAATTAAAATAAAATTTGAGTAAATACCTGACTCTTCAACCACTTAACAAAATATTGATCTTTCCTTTTGTCTACCTCACTTGGGGATATATAGGGGATTGCTTCTTCGACTTGAGTAACAAATATGCTGTAAATTAAAAGGACATGCATATTCTATTAATTAATCATTTGAGTAAATACATATATTTGTTTAGAAGTTTTCAAATATGTTACCTTTCAAAATAACGCATTAATGGATCCTCGCAATTGAGTAGAATGTAAGTGTGTGCACTATGGGCGTCTTCTTCACTTGACTACCAAACCTCTTTCGATTTCCCACCCAATCTGATCTGGATAAAGATGTCTGGAACACCATCAACTAGATATGTTGGTGCGCAGTAATATGATGTAAAGTGAGATGCTTCTTCCGTCAAACTTTCAGCAATTATAGAACCTTCAACTTTTGCGAGTTTTTTTGCTTTTCCCTTCAAATATTTCATGGCCCGTTCATTCTGATACATCCATCCATAATGTACAGGTCCACAAAGAAATCCCTCATGCGGGAGGTGGACAACTAGATGCTCTATAACATCAAAAAATGCAGGAGAAAATATCATCTCTAAGTTGCACAATAGGATGGGAATATTCTCATGAAGTTGTTCTACGACATTCTCTTTAAGAGTGTGTGTGCTCAGATCCCTGAAAAATGCTCCAATTCCTTGCATTTTCCAAAAACAATCAAACACATTAGTAGTAATATTATTTTTTGGTGCATATTATAGAGTAATAAAGAAATTAATGTGTAATAATATATTACATGCAAGTGCTTCACGTACTTTTGTAGGAAGTAGCTCCGCAAATGCAAATGGAAGTAGTCGTTGCATAAAGACATGACAATCATGACTCTTTATCACGGAGAACTTTTGATCCTTTTCAACACATCTAGCGAGTTTTGAAACATACCAATCGGGAAACTTCACTTCTGATGCCACCCAGTTGAACAACACCGACTTTTGTTGTGAAGACAATCTGAATATCGGATCAGAAACTTGTCCATTGCTTTTTATATGTAACTCGCTTCTTAAGCAAATATCAGGCAAGTCCAACCTTGATTTTTTGCTGTCTTTTGTCTTCCCTGGAACATTCAATATTGTATTCACGATGTTCTAAAAAAAATACTTCTCTATATGCATCACATCGAGGTTGTGGCGCAAAAGCAGTTGCTTCCAATACGGCAACTCCCAAAATATACTTTTCTTGTGACAGTTATGCTGAACTCGTAAGAATCAGGCATATTACCAAGAACATGCGAATTACCACCATGGCGAACTGTTCCTTGAGCTTCATAGTAATTGATTTGCGCTTCAATTTGTTATCCAGTTAAATATGGAGGAGGAGTGTCTCTCACAATCCTTTTGTGCCTAAACAATTTCTTGTTTCTTCGATACGGATGGGTAATGGGAAGAAATCGACAGTGACAATCAAACCAACTTGTCTTCCTACCATTCTTCAGTTGAAACACATTTGTCATTTCATTGCAATATGGACAAGATAATCTACCATGTGTAATCCATCCAGACAACATCCCATAGGCAGGAAAGTCACTTATGGTCCACAAAAGCATCGCTCTCATAGTAAAATTCGTCTTTGTTGCGCAGTCATACATCCTCACCCCTGTTGACCACAAATCTTTCAACTTTTTTTATCAGTGGTTGTAGAAAGACATCCAAAGACCTTTTTGGATGACTCGGACCAGGTATTAATATGGTCAAGAATAGAAACTCCCTTTGCATGCACATCTTCATTGGCAAGTTGTATGGCGTAAGAAAGACTGACCACAATGAATATTGTCTCTCTGGCATTTCAAAGGGACTAAATCCATCTGTGCATAATATGAGATACACATTTCGGCTATTGCTAGCGAATTCTGGATGTACTTTATTAAAATATTTCCAGGCTCTTGCATCTGATGTATGAGCCATCTCACCATCCGTCTGAGTATGCTCGGCATGCCATCTCATCCCTCCAGCAGTCTGCTCAGATTGATATAATCTTTTCAATCTGTCTGTAATTGGTAGGTACCACATCCTTTGGTATGATACCCTATTACGTCCTCGTCCTTGGTTTGAATCGTGGATTCTTACATAATCGACATTCTTCTAACTTCTCATCATCTCCCCAATATATCATGCAGTTGTCGATGCAAACGTCTATCATATCCGAAGGCAATCCAAAACTATAAACCAGTTTCTGAATCTCATAAAAAGAATCAACAAACACATTATCTTCTGACAAATATTCTTTAAACAAGTATGCCCATGCATTCATGCAACTTTCAAGTAGATTGTGATCAGTTTTAATACTCATCATTCAAGCAGCCAATGATAATTTTAAGACACATTCTCTACAACTACTGTAAAGTGGTTGATTCTATGTATCTAACATTTCATAAAACTTTTTTGCATCTATGTTAGATTCTTCAACTTCATCATGAACTAAAAATGCATCAGCTACCATATCATGAACCCTATCATAATTTACCATATGCTCCTCCTGATGGTAACTATGTTCATTACGCAATTGATCAACCGGTTCATCCTGAAAATTGCTATTACTACTACTAGCTTCATTCTCATAACTATAACATTCTCCATGTTGAAACCAGATATAGTAATTTGGTGTGAAACCTCTATTTATTAAATGATTCCATACACTATCACGAGTTACCAGTTTTGAATTGTTACATTTCCGACAAGGACAAAACATCTTATCGCTTCCTGGTCGAGCGGTGTAGAATCTGCTTGATACATAAATGTCTCCAGCCCTTCAAGATATTCCTTCGTCACTTTCCCGTTAGCATCTCTGTGGGTATACACCCACCTCCGCAATTCAAAAAAAAATTCATCAGCCGACATTTTTTTTTCTTTTTTATTTTTACGGTTTAAGTTTTCTTTTTTTGGTGTGTTTCAAATGAAACACAAAGGACATATTTATAGGAAATTTTCAAAACTGTTAGGTGAAATTTTACTAGAAATTTAAGAGGAAATATAGTTAGGTACCCTGAACAAAAAACGTGTTACAACTAAAATGTTGGTGCCCTCGAAATATTGTTGTAATATATTCGTTACTATTTTCCTCGTAAAATACACGCAATATTTACGAGGAAATTACGAGGAAGCCTTGTTTCCTCGTCAAAACCTCGTTATATAGCGTCTTTTTACGAGGAAATTATTTTCTTGTTATTTATCGAGAAAATTACGTTGAATATTGTTTTTCACGTAACTTCCTCGTAAATTCGACGTAATTTTGCGAGTACAATATTTCCTCCTAAACTTTCCTCGCTAATTACGTATTTTCTGGTAGTGATGAGATTTTCTGAGTTTTATCCTGGAAATTTTAGTCATATGGAGTGGGTGACTCTTGAACATCAACTTGGTGTCTATATTGATAATATCTATGAACATGAAAGAACTGCTAATTTGAAGGACTTTGGAGATCTTGCATGTATAATAGTGGAGACAAAGAAACATCTTTTACATCCTCAGGTTTATCGGTTTTTAAAACTAGTTTTGATTTTATATGTTGCTACTGCTACAGTTGAAAGATGTTTTCCTGCGATGAAGATTGTGAAGACTAGCTTGCATAACTGATTAGTTTTTTAAATAATTGTGTTGTTTGTTTTATGAAAGAAAATATTTGAGAAAGTAACAAATGATGTTGTGATAAAAAGATTTCAGAAAATAGAATCGCATAGAATTAATTTGTAAGGTGTTTTCTTTTAAGAATTTTATTTTATAAATGAGTTTAGGTTATGTGATATTGTGCCCCTAGTAGAAAATTGTTCTAGATCCGCCCTTGATCATCTTCGTCTTGTTCAAGCGAGGCGAACCTGTCAGCCAATTGCTAAGCCTCACTGATCTGGTTGTAGAGTTCCTTCAACTTTTATTGTTATCCCAATATATAAAAGGGCTTAATGCTCAAAGGGGAGCTATGCCACATAGGATTAAAAAATCAGCCATTCATAATCAATTATCTTTAAAAAAAATACACGTCACCAAGCAACTCTTCTTTCACCTTTTCGGCTTTTCGCCTGCGACGAAGAAAGTACACTATCTGTTGTTATAACTTTTCCATGGACTTCAATTTCTCCATGTTCTTAACAAAGAACGTTAAATGTCCCTCCAATTAATTAGAATCAAAGACCTTTCAGATTCTTTTCGCACTCCATCATCACTATTTTTACCGATGGCAGATTCCTCCACCTTCAAGAGATTTATGAGAGAGTCGTGGAGATGGAGATGTCTAGCGATGAGGCACTTCCACAATTGGATCTCGGAGGCTAGAATTTGAGATGGCCAGCAGAAACATTTATCTACCGTATTTGGCAGTATCTTTTTCCTCTTTGACAATATCAAAATCTCAACTTACCGAATCCGATAGAAATGGTACTCGATCTGTTGTCCTCCAGGATCTAGACATCTCCCCATCATCTTCAAATCCTCTCTCTTCTGGCGAGAAAGTAGAAGCTAGCTGTGGCACATCTTGGAGTGAAGTATTCTCTCAGTTTGCTCAAGTGTGAGCTTTCCACTTCTGCTGAAACCACCCCCGAGAGAGAATCTATGGCACACGAGTTTTATCAGAGCTGAGCTTGATCAATTAAGGTCGGATGTCACTGAAGATAGAAAGAAGCCATCGGCTGCGATAACGATGCTTAACGACGAGATAAAGGCTAAACCTGAGCCATGGAAATTAATGCAGACTCTTCAAGCATAAATAAAGGAGGGTGAATGACTGCATAAAAATATGGTCCTAAGTTGTTAATGTAGATACAACAGTCTCTCTTTATCAGGGAGGATTTATACTTGAAAATCTTGGCTTAAGGCGGTTATGCCAACTCTCCTAATACTACACCAGTTCTCAAAATTATTCTGGAATTAAGTCTCACATTTCTATTATATCTAAGGTCTAACCAGGAACTGTGAATTGAATCATATTTCTTGTGATTCTCTTCAGGAGAACTAGGCCAAGAACTAGAAAGATCGTTACAGCTCAAATAAAAGGTTTGCAGAGGCGCCAAATTGTAAATTGAGAGGTTATATTTTCTTTTGTTTTAGTACATCATATTGGTCTATGTTTTTTAAATTCATGTTAGTTCTCGATATTTTCATGATAATCCAGAAATTCCACTTAATTTGACCCCCTTCTCCTCATTAGTACAATCTTTAGAATATTCGATTATTATCACACACAAATAAAACGTTTCGGTTTATACATATGTTTTTCATTTTGTTGGGTCTGATGCTAAAATCAGCAAGATCACATTTATATGATTATGATCACAACATAATGGTTGATGTTCGCTTTCTCTGAGTTGAGAGTAAACAATTGATTGATTGATGATTTGGTACTTTTTAATTTTCCAAAAAGGAATTACATAGCTATGTAACCATTACCATATTCTGGCTTTGTTATATAGATCCTAACAACATTTGATATAACCTTACCTCAGTACCAGTAAACATATCAAACTCAACAATACGTCACATATCCTCAGGATAAGCATAATGTTTTTTTGAAAGCTCACAATTTTTAAATAGAATGCTCATGCATAGCTTGATATTGATATATATTGCTATGGTGACTTATTATGACATGTTTTGCCAAGAAAATACTATGACTGTTTTGTTTTCGTCTGTGTTTTTTTTGTATCTGGTCTATGATTTTCTAGAAAATATAGTTTAATTTATTTGTTTATCATAGAAATGTCCTAATCACTATATTTTCGTTCATTACATGTTTTTCAATTCGAGAAATATTTCCACTTTTTGGTTTTATGGCTATCCTCTTTTAAATATTTACAAATATATGAAAAAATATCTTTTTCCACTTTGAAACATCTCAGACACATAATCCAAATAAATCATCCCCGTGAAAAAAATCATAAGATTCAGTGACCTGATTCTATACTAATAAAAAATAGAAACATAATGCATTCAAAGTTATCCACATAGAATTTTAAATAACCAATTAGATATGTTTAGACAGCATTGTAGTTGCATTTTAAAAACACTAGAGCCTCCATATCTTTCAAAAAAAAATGAAAAAATACAATTTAATTTTGATATGTAGACTATTTTGTAGGAAACTAAACATCAAATTTTAACTAGCATAAAAATATGTCTTAAGTGTAAAACTTTCAAAAAAATTAATATGTCAAAATAAAGTTTAAATCAATTTCTCGAAAAATAAGTTAAATCAAGATAAAATAACTAACAAAACGTGCCTACAAGAAATTAACTTAATATCTAGGTTAATTATTTGAAATTAACATATATTCTTTTAATTAAAAATTAAAATAAAAAAATCATATAAATAAAAAAAAAATTAAGAATTTTTTTTTAAAAAAAGGAAAATCCATTAAGAGAGAAGATGATGTCTTAGAAAGACATAATTCTTCTAAGCAATCATATTTGTCAAAAATATAAATTAGTATAAAAGACTAACAAGATCAAAGTGACCTAAAAATTAGATTGATATTTATGTTACCTCTTTACAAATTTAACATCCAAAATATTTTAGTTAAATATTAGAAATAGTAAAACTTCTATATCATTTATTACAAAATTATAAGATGAAAAATTATGAATTTAATAAGTTGTTTATAGCTTTTGATTACGCTCAGTAAATGGCATTACAAAGAATATTTTTAATTGTTACATCCAATCTATCAATATATTGTTAGATTTGTGCATCATTATTTATAGTGATATACAAAATAAGTTTGTGTAAAAATCAATTTAGGTTAGATCATCACCAATCGTTGTATTTCAAGAAGTCTTTTCAAATTTTATAAAAAAAATTTTTAATTTTTTTCAAGCTATTCCAACTTCATCTTAAGTTGTTTAATAATTAATTTAAAAATAATAAAAATATGTTTTTAAGTTATATAAATTTTATAGACAAACAAACCACGCGTAGCGCGGTGAAACCTCTAGTCTTGTATAATAAGAGAGTACATATGGTATATATATTGGATACAGTAAAAAACAAGGCTATTTTACAAATATGATAAAAATAACTAGTATTGTGTACCGTACGTAATGAAGCAATGGTGAAGAAGGCTATTGTTTGAACAAAAAAAAAGAAGAAGGCTATTTTGGGACATGACAACAAGAAGAAACAAAGTAGAAAACTAAATAAAGAAAAGAACAAGAACGACTGTTTTTACGAAAAGCACGCTATGGAAACCATCCCCATGGATTGTTTTGGTCAGGCTTATCTCTCTATTTAGCGATTGGGAGATCGTTCATTGTCTTTTCGCATTCTAAGAAAGAAGGATAATCGGCACCAACACAGGAGGAGATTACATCGGGGGAAAAACCATTTTCCTCCACGTCGGAGGTTTGGTACTACACGTCTCCTAAGTCTTGTCCTTTCAGGTATGTCGGAACAATCTTCACTCAAGAATGGGAGAAGGATTAAAATAATGCTTTCTTTACTTTTTCGTTTACGATTAAGATATTCTTTGTTTTTTTTTTAATACATGTAATTCTCCAACCTTCTAGGTTTTGAACAATGGAAGGATCAAGCAAAATACCCAATGCAGGAAATTTAGGATCTATTGGAAAACAATCACAAGCTTCCCAAAAGAACAGGGAGAATAGTCTTTCTCCTCCTAGTAGTATGCACCATCACAGTGCTTCTTTAAATAATCTTCTCATAGATGAGCAACCAGCTTGGCTCGATGATCTCCTAAGCGAGCCAGCGTCACCTAAGATCAACAAAGGTCACAGGCGTTCAGCTAGTGACACATCTGCCTACTTAAACTCATCTTTAATGCCTTTTAGAGAAGATGACCTTCTGAATAGTCATTTTTCTGGGCCATCTTGGCTAGTCCAGAACATTAACCGGCAGGATGATTTGTGGCAGCCTAACTCTTACGACAACCATGGTAAAGTGGGATGGGAGTTTTCTAACAAAAATGGAACTAATCTCCAAACACATGTTTCATGGGGAGCTGTAAATAGAGTAGGTACCTCTGCCTCAAAATCAGCTGAAACACAAGTGAGTAAAATGAAAGAAGGCTGTTTCACAAAACCAGACGGTCCTCCTGGATCAAAAACTGACTCTAAGCGTATCAAACAGTAAGGAGTCTTATTCTAGTACTAATATACCTATAACTTAGTACAAGTAGGCATATATTTCATTTACCACAAAGTTATCTGCTTGCTTTTTCCTGATGCGGGTTATCGTCATACACAAATATTGTATCATCTAATTCTCACTTAAACTGCAGCCAAAATGCTCACCGGGCACGTCTAAGGAGGCTTGAGTACATATCAGATTTGGAAAGAACCATCCAAGTGCTACAAGTAAGATTTTAAAATAAGCTTATTCCTTACACTCTTTAATTTCATGGACATCAGTAAACGCTACGTACACTATACATGATGAAAAAATTTCCAACAGGCTCAGGGTTGTGAAATGTCATCTGCCATTCACTACTTGGATCAACAGCTTGTCATGCTTAGCATGGAAAATAGAGCTTTAAAACAACGTCTGGATAGTTTAGCAGAAATCCAAAAGCTTAAACATGGTAACTAATCTTCAACCACCAATAAAGTTTTTCATTAAAAATCCCAAAATATATTTTATTTTTTTCTTGTGAAACTGTAATTTTGGGTGGTTAATACAGTCGAGCAACAATTCCTTGAACGAGAGATAGGAAACCTTAAATTTCGAAAGCACCAACAACAACCACAGCAGAATCAGAAACAAATGCAGCAGAACCGATACAACAACTACTGCCCACCCGCCACACAGGAACCCGAGTCCCAGTTTGCAGCCTTGGCGATATGATTTAGGAAAATCTGGATCCACTTCCAGTTATATTTCTCAGTATGCTCTATAAGATCTTATGAATCTTTTTCTCAGTGTTCATATACGATAGGTATGCCCAGTAATGTTTGCAGTCTTGAATGAATGCCTGAGCAAAGTATAGTAAAATATATTATAATGTGGATGTTCAAATTCTTCTCTTTTTATATAATTATTTTCATTGAAGTTGTGTAAGAGATGTTCGTCTATGAAACAACTCTATCATGTTAATTATGTTCTAATATATATAAAATACACAATATTAATTTTCTACACTCTTTTAACCTATTTATATACTTGAGACATTTACCCCTTAGATCAGTTTGGCTTCTTATTTACATTCTATAGTACAGTTTCAACTACTAATACATTTTTGTTTTTACAACACATTTTTTCTTTTCTCAACCTTGTAAAAACCTACGTGACCATAGAAAATTAAAATCTAACTAATGTTTAACTAAATTACAAAACTCACATTAACAACAAATCTAGTTTCTCCTTTTTATCTTCTCTCACCTATTGTTGCAAAGGCTTGGTGTGTGGAAATGTGGAGACAACGGGGCTGTTCGTTTTTCCATGTCATTTTCATCCATCTGCTTCACATATGTGATCCATCCAGATGATCTATCTAAATTTTAGGAGTTGTTGGTTTTCCATCCAGATGAGCCATCTGAATGAGCCATCTGAATGAGCTATCTGAATGAATTTTATGTTCTTTTCATTATTTATATTTTCATCCAGATGAGTTTAATAAAAATTTATAAATACACCCTTGTTCTGATTTACTAATATTTTATTTTTGTTTCATTATATTAATTTTTATAATTATCTACTATAGTTTTGGGGGTAAAAAATAGGCTTAATTTTGAAAATCAACTAACTGATCCAAATTGGACCATCTGGATATAGATGGTTATGTCAAAATTGTATAATATTTATTATACCCCTATATAATTCACAAGTTACAAACTTAAACCTAATACATTTTATCACTCATAAAAATGACAAAACAACAAAAACGCATTTTCTCATCAAAATTACAAAACATATTTTTTTGCCAAAATCACAATTTTCTCGTCAAAACGCACTTTCCCGCCAAAACATATTTTCCCGGCAAAACCACAAAACACACTTTCACATCAAAACATATTTTTCCATCAAGACCGCAAAATAAACTTTCCCACCAAAATTGCACAACACATTTTTCCATCAAAACCGAAAATGTGTTTCCCACCAAAACTAAAAACGCATTTTCCCAGCAAAATCGCAAAAACATGTTTTCCGCTAAAACTGCAAAAACCCGTTTTCTCGCCATAACCGCAAAAACATGTTTTCTTACCAAAACTGCAAAACGTGTTTTTCTGCCAGAACCGTTTTTACTTGTACTTTTTTACTTAAGCCTAATTTTTTAAAACTCATACAGATGAGCCATCCAGATGACTTGTACTTTTAATGCATAAACGAATAAAATTCTCATCTCCATCCAGATGTCTCATCTAGATGGAGAAACGGACAGCCTAATTAGACAAGAAGTTTGTGTGCTCTCTGCCACTGTTATCCGGTGGCTCCACATTCGCTCTTCCACGCCTGCTCATTCGTTATATAATGTCTACACCACCGTTCTACGACGTCTCTGCCACGGCAATCTAGCGTCTCCATCTCTAGTGTATCCGCCACCATCTCATTTTCCTGATAGATTACCTGTAAACTTTTTATTTATATTCAAGTAAAAGATATTTCATGCTTGTAATAATTACTAGTCAATTTCTATTTTACTGTAATCTTATTTAAACAAAAAATAAAAAATTTGTGTTAGTTTGGTAAAGAAAAGTTTTGTCTTTTTGTATACATAAAGTTAAATGTTTTATTATCCACAATGAAACGAATATGACTTCTGCGATTCTGCTTATCATGGATTATAGATTTGTATTCACTTGTATGACGATATGGCAATAATATTCACTTGTAAAGTAAGTTGGAAGACATGTGATGTTTATGCATACATGTGATGTATACTTGTAAAGTAAACTTTTTTCATAGCAGAAAAATCAGAATGCTAAGCAGAATCAAATGTTAAAGAATACGACCACAATGTATTCTTTTATTCAGTTAATGGATAGATGAATGGGACTACAAGAATTTGTTTGCCTAAGTTTTAACATAGGAAGAAGAAAAAAAGGATCACCTACATTTGATATACCCGTTTTTTTTTAACTTCTCGAAACTTTTAATATTGTCATTCAAGTCACTTTATGTAAATTAGTCATTTTCAATCAGCCATCAAACTTAATACTAAAATGGACCACTCAAGCTCTCTCAGCTATGCCATCTAAGCAATTTAAATTGACCAGGAACATAACAATCTGCCATGTCACTACTTTCTGTAAATGAGCTTGGTCACATTCAAACGAAACGGGCTTCATCACAACCAAATTAAACAGGCTTCGATACAGCCAGCTAAAATGCAAAAACAGATTAAAATGTTTTCTCGGCCCAGGCGTGAAACGCAACCTTAACGGGCCTCGATACAGACCAGCTAAATGTGAAAAAACAGACAAAAATATGTTCTCGGCCCAGGCATGAAACAAACCCTAATCTGTGACTTTGTTTCATTTTCTCCGAATCGAAAAGGGGATCGGCGATCGTAGGATTCACACGAGAGATTGTTCATCTTCCTATCTACCTCTGTTTTACCTTTCAATTCTCTTCTCTAATTCCTCTCTCAATACTCCTTCATTCAATCCATGTTTATGCTTCGTTTTCGTTTTCCTCAGTTCCTCCTTATTTATACGATTGTTTGCTTTCATTTTCCTACACCCAAAACGTAACTCTACTCTGCTCAACGCTAAGCCATGACGACGAAGACCACAGCAAATATATTGTCATCTCCGCCGATGATAACGCTGACTCTAACCACGGTTTGAAACAATGCCAATCAGCCATGGTGAAACCAAACGGCAAATCGCATGTTATCTCCGCCAACAGCCACAAAGACATGTTCTTCAAGGTCATATTCTTGGGCCCACACGAATCCGAGTTACGGTTCCGTTTGATCCATTTATGGGAGGCTTGAATCCCAGTAAAGAAGACACTTATCAGTCTCGAGATGCTTCTCATCGAGGAACATGTTATGAATCCTTCTGCTTTGGTTTCTGAATTATGTTTTCTTTAAAATTATTTTGTTCTTTCTTAAGTCGATCTTCAAATGTCCCGCTTTGGTGTCTTAGAGGTTGATTGTTTCTAGTTTTTAGAATAGTTTTTGTTTTTTGTTTCTTTAAAAACTAATTTTCACCCAATCAAGCTTTTTGAAAAATAGTTTTCCTAAAATTTAGGGAAACTAGTTTTTAGAATAACTGTCAATTTCTAAACAAAAACCAAAAACCATTTTTTCTAGTTTTTTGCCTTGAATTTTTATTACGTTTATTTGCTATTGCAAAATAACTTACTTAAGGCATTTATTTAGGTGTATATGTACGTAAGGCATTTTGGTACTAGCTAGGATAATACATAAGCACTTCTATATAATTTTTATGTACTGTAAACCTTATAGTAAATAATTTTTATGTACTATACTTATTATAGTTTTATAAATATAGTTAAATTTTATTCAGCTTGTTTTAAAATTTTAACTTTAAATTAATTTTTATTCTAGTTGTAAAATATATTTATTTTAAATTTCAGTTCTTAATATTTATTTATAGTATTAGAATTACAAACAGATTTCGAGAAGCTACATATCAAAATCCAAGATGAATTTTGTTAAAAAATAAATTTTATTCTATAAAAAATATATATGACATTTATCGTCGACTGAACTGTATGTTGGAAGTTTTATATTTTTGTTTTATGGGATTCAAGATAGTTTTTATTTTATGTTTGATATTTTTAAAAATAATTTTTTAATAAGTTTGGAAAGTGTTTTGATAATAATATCTTCTTTTTTATTTTTCCAGAATAAACATTTTACTATTAACAATTTTTTTTTTAAAGTAAAAACCAAAAACTAAAAATTAAAATCTAAAATCACCATTCAAGTTTTTCAAAAAACTAAAATCTACTGCAAAACTAAAAACCAAAAACCAAAAATCAAAAACTAAAAACCAAAAACCAAAAGCCAAAAACCAAAAACCAAAATCTAAAAACCAACAAAACAATCATCACCTTAATTGTTTATTTCAAATGATGTTTTTAATAATTGTTTTTATTAAATAATTTTGTTTTGTCTTAGGTCGATCTTCAAATGTTCCGCATTGGTTTCTGAGTTGTGTATGTTATATGATGTTTTTTATATAGTTTTGTTTTGTCTTACGTCTATCTTCAAATGGTCCGCTTTGGTTACTGAATTGTGTACGGTATATGATGTTTTTAAAATAATTTTGTTATGTCTTACATCGATCTTTCAATGTCTGCAGGGAAGTGTTATTCAAGGGTTTATTTCACCAGGAAGAATCAAGAAATTTTTACCCCACATTAGATAAGACTCTGTCTAACTACCATCTCTTGAACTTTTACGGATCCAGAAGCAAGGTGGTGTTTCGGGTTGCCGATCATAGCGTAACCGTTTCATTCTATCACAATTCCAAGCTGGCGGTTCTTGATAACAGTCTTGTGCCTTTTGATGAGGACCGTTTCCGGTTCCATACCTATGAAGACTTTGAAGCCAGCTGTGATTTGCAAGGTGATCTCTACGGTAAGTTCTCTCCCATTTCGTAATCTCATGTTGTGTGAAACATTTGTACTGGGTTTGTATACAAAATGGTTGCTGATTTTTGAAAATGTTAATAGTGTGTTTAAAACGTTAATTTCAAAATTATTTGATTCTGTTTAGCCTGTCATTTTAAACTCTTAGCTTCCCACTTACCAGTCATCTTATTTACCCTCTTACTGCTACATGTACCAGATGTTGTTGGTCACATGAAACTGGCCAATGGACAGAATCTCTTTGAGCATCCATCCATTGATGAATCAGAGCTAGCAACTACCCGGTGTGTGTTGGTGCATGTTCAGTCACATGAGTAAGTGTTTGCTTTGTTCGTTTTGTTTAAGTAACTTTCTTTATGCTATTTTCGTAACCTGTCAATGACAAATATTTGCAGCGGACCTGTTATGAAGCTCTATCTTTTGGACCAAGCCGCAAACCGAGTTCTGCAAGAAGTTCAAGTCATCTGAGAACACTCCCATGGTGCTTCTGGTCACGAATGTTAACACCAAGTGTTTAGGAGGTAACCATTTTGGCTTTTTGTAAACGAGCCACACATAATGATCCTAAATTATTCTTTATTTTATAATCGTATATGCTTTTACATTGTGTGATCTTATGCGTTTTCTTCGCTGGTTGTAGTTGTTTAAGTTAACATACCACACATTTTAAGCAGTAACATGTATATACAATTATTCGCGTATGCTTTGTTTCATTTGCTTTTAAAAAAAACACAACACACATGCAAACTTGCTCTCAGCTCTATGTCCTCTTCACGGGTTTTCATAGACTATGATGTCCAACCAACAAGGATTATATTACATGGTTCATTTTTTACAATTTGCGCTTTAGTAATTCTATGCCATTGCACTGATAACCACTATGACAGATGAATTCTCTTCTAAACGTTTGTGCAGGTTGGGTTCCAATCCAGATATTGCTAAGAAGGTCAATGCGGAGGTTGTTACTAAGACTGAGACCTTATCTACTGGAGAAATATTGGCCTACATCAAGCAGAAGTCTGCAAAGGTACAAGTAAATTAATGTATTTCTAATTCAATGTGAAGTGTCTAGGTATTTAGCTTACTGGCTTACACATTGTTCCAGGTTGCTTTTTTAAGTGCATTGTGACGATCGATGACGTTGTGCATGGCTCTGCATGGTATTACATTGCATGCAGTGGATGCAAAACTAAGACAACGGAAGGCTCAACCTCTCTGATGTGAGCAAAATGTGGCAAGAATGATGTCACCGGTGAAGCCCAGTATGAGCTCTCAGACTCTTGATTCAATTACGTTTTTTTCCTGTTGATGGGTTCTAATATTTTTTTTGATAGGTACCTTGCCAATATTTCTGTTTATGACAAGAGTGATGAGACTGTTTTTGTCCTCTTTGGTGATGCTGGTCGAGAGTTAACTGGGAAGCTCGCATCAGAGTTGGTTAGCAACTATTTTGAGGTACATACTTATTAGATAATTCATTACTATCGAGCTGTGTTTAGTTACACTGATTTTTTTCGTTTTTAAATGCCAGGCAAATGAAGACAAAGAAGATGACTTTGAGGTTCCTGTTCCACAAGCTCTGCTTAATACCATTGGGAAAACATACAAATTCAGTGTATAGGTGTCAGAGCACAATCTAACAGGAAGGACCCGAGCAATCACTGTTACCAAGGTCATGTCTCCATCTGCTCCACCATCTAAGTCAGGGTCAGTTGGAAATCCAGTTACTACCCCATCAAAGGAAACATTGGCCTTTGTGAATGATGATTGTGAACCATTGAGAAGATGTCAAGACTCTACAACTGATGGGATTAAAAGGACGCGCGATGGTATTGAGCTTGAGAACACTAAACATCATAATCATGGGAAGTAGAGCTTCCTCTCTTATTCACAAGATTGGAGGGTTTAATATAGTTCTATGTGTTTGTTTTCCATTTTTTTTTCTTCTTGTAGAGTCTTTTTTTCATTCCGCATTTTAAAGAGTTTTAAACGTTACTTGCAAACAATTATCTATTTCTATAATTTTTCAAATGGTACGCTCTAATTAGCAAGTTCCTAACCGTTTATTATGAATGAAACTTTAGATTAAGTTTACTTTATAATATGTTGCTATTGTAGCTTTATAACATTCACAATTGTGTTATGGCAATAGATGCATGAGTTTCACGTAGAAAAACATGTTTAATAACAAATTGTTTGTCTAAATGATCAAACCCAATTTGTGGCCCAAGTTGTCTTTAAGAATACATTTATGTGTGATTAATGCCCAATATCACAAGAGTCAAAAGTAATTATCTTACTGATTTTTTTTTCATATATGTGATTTCCTTCCTATCAAAGAAAAGTGAATATATTCGAAAATCATAACCAAAATATTTAGTGCTTCCGAGGCATTGGTGCGTCTCTCATATACCTACATCTCCCCTACAAAGTAAGTTACTTAATTCATCCACCTCTCATCTCCAGAACTAAATCATTGTGTGACAGCACCTTTCATTTCCAGATCTAAATTATTGTGTGTCCGTATCTATTTTCTCTTGCTAACTAGGGATCGCCATCTTCACCAGAATGGGGGAAACCATCTCCTACTTACCATGTCGATTCTAGAGGTAACAAAACCCTTATTTTACAAATTCGTTGAATGTTTTACATATTATGTTCACTTCTTGAAACAGTTATATTAATCAAGTAGATACACATCATTTCAAAAAAGGTTAGTGATGGTAAACCTCAAAATCTGTATCTTTTTTTGAAAAAATTACACTTCCTTGCCAAAATTTTGTTTTAAGAAAAACTAAACACGGTGAATATTACCGTAGTTATTAGAATCATAGTATTAGCTAATATATTATATTATAGTATTTGTAGTTAGAAGTTGCCTTTGCTATAATACACACTATGATATGATTCTTCATGGCATTTTCGTCTGGATAATGACTTATTTGGAGCATGGTTCATATGTTGTGTTGCCAGTAAATCTGTTTAGGTTATTGATGTTTCTCAAAATTGTATTATTATAATTTATTTAAGACAGAGAAACAATTATAGTATTAAATCAAATAAATATAGTTTGTCTTAACTTTCACAAATCAAACAAAAGTTCCCTTCGTTTAATGTTATTCAAAATATTAAAACCAAAAATAACCAAACCACGTTGTAAAAAAAAGAGAATTCTCCATAAATATACAAGTTTCCTAACTAAGCATATGGAAGTTTCAAAGTCTACACTTCTACGTATAGAAACATATAGAACCAACAACATATACTACTTCAAAATTCTAAAACAACTATTATTATCATACTACTTATAAACAGAATCAAATTTAATTTGATTAGTTTTATAAATCAATTAGATAAACAGCATTCCTAGAAGTTTAGTGATCATAAAAGTCAAACTCTGTTGTTTTTTTTAAACATGGCTGATCAAATACAATGACCCACACAATCCAAAACACAAATAAAAAAATCATTGGCTTATTGCTAAATAGGTATTTCCCAGTAAACAAAAAAAAAATATCACTAAACATCTACTCAAATACACTACTCTTTTCTAGGTCGATAATGATTAAGCTAATCATGTGGGACAAACAAGCTTCAGATTTTAGGTCTTTACAAAACAAGGAAAATAGAAAATTCCAAGTTGTTATCATCACAAGCATTATCCCAACCCTATCCAAAGGCAAGTCATATACATATTACTTATTCTAGAAATAAAAATTGATCAACTCACTATTGCATGAACACTTCAACTCGCCTCATCACTAGGAACAAGATTTAATTTCGACCCATCCATCAATTTCAACAAACATTTCAAATGGCGGATAAAAAATGGACCAAGTGTACAAGAGAATTCCAACATCCCAACAAACCAGTAGGAAAAAAGCTTCCCAAAATCTTTTATTCGTTTACTCATGTGCCAACAATTTATTGTATTAAGCTTTAGGATATAGAAAGTGCAACAAATCTAAAATTTTAGCTTTCAAACAATATAATATAATAGACCATCCAAACTAGTATTATTTATTATTACTAAACAAATTTAGATGTTAGCATGAATTTTATGCATTCAAATATAAAAAGTTTGCCCACATCTTTCTTCACCAATTCATTCATATAATTCTTTAATTAATTTTCATTTTATTATTTAATAAAAAAGTTTCTCCTTCCAAATGCTTAAAATAATTGCTATTAGATCCATTTATATTTCAAATATTTTAAAATAAGAATCTAATTCTTAAATAAAAATATAGACATAGTATCAACTATTACCAACATTGATATAGCCCCTCTAAATATTTAATAGGCAAAGCTAAATATCCATATTTAACGCCAAATAACATTATAAAACAACAGAATAAAACTATATATATATATATATATATATAGATATATATCTGTCAAACTGGTAATACAATATATATAGTTGGAAAATATTATACAAATGCACTACTTGACCATTAATTTCCACGGATTCAAAATTCTAATTACTTTATGTACAAGAATAACGTCTCCTACCTGAATTGTGATATTGAGAGGTGTTCAAAATCACAACTCCCACACGAAAAAATAAACCACCCACCCAAAAAAAAAATTTGCTCTTGGTTTCCCCAAATTTATCATCATACAAATATTATATTACAAATAGGTGTTCGATATCAATACAATCAAATGCAACAAAAAATAATATTTATATTATTACTCTGCATATTCCCCAACAAAAAATTCTATTATTACGCTCTTACCATACCAGTTACAAAAAATACAGTTTGTATATATAGCCTAATGTATATAGGAAAAAAATTAAAATGATTAAAAAATATAAGTTAAATTAGCAGAAACCTCATCATTTTATCCAATAGATTTTAAAACTAAACACCCTAAGAAAACTTTTAATAAATTGAAAAAAAAATCTTTGCTTCATTAAAACATAAGAATCTTGACCAAGCTTTAAACAATAGTTATATTACTAATAAAATGAAACATCAATATGAAGACCAATAATTGTGATTATTGTTTTACACAATAGTTTTTTGGGTGGGTGGTTTATTGTTTCGTGTGGAAGTTGTGATGTTGAACACCTCTGACTATCACAATTCAGGTAGGAGACGTTATTTTTGTACATAAAAAATTGGATTTTTGAATCCAGTGGAGATTAATAGTGAAGGAGTGCATTTGTATAATATTTTTCAATATAGTTTTATTCTGAGTTTTATAATGTTATTTGGCGTTAAATATGAATATTTAGCTTTGCCTATTAAATATTTAGATGGGCTATATCAATGTTGGTTATAGTTGACACTAAGTCTATATTTTTATTTAAGAATTAAATTATTATTTTAAAACATTCAAAATATAAATGGATCTAATAGCAATTATTTTAAACATTTGGAAGGAGAAACTATTTTTAATAAATAATAAAATTATATTTATTAATGAATTAAAAGTGTATGAATGAATTGGTGAAGAAAGATGTGGGCAAACTTATCATATTCGAAGGCATAAAATTCATGTTAACATCTAAATTTGTTTAGTATTAATTAGTAATATTTGTTTGGATGGTCTATTATTTTATATTGTTTGAAAGATAAAATTTTAGATTTGTTGCACTTTCTATATCCCAAAGCTTAATACAATAAATTGTTGGCACATGAGTAAACGAACAAAATAGGTTGGGAAGCTTTTCTCCTACTGGTTTGTAGGGATGTTGGCATTCTCTTCTACGCTTGATCCACTTTTTATCCGCCATTTGAAATGTTTGATGTAATTGATGGATGGGTCGAAGTAAAATCTTGTTCCTAGAGATGGGGCGAGTTGAAGTGTTCCTGCAATAGTGAGTTGGTCAATTTTTATTTCTAGAATAATTAATATGCATATGACTTGCCTTTGGATAGGGTCGGGATAATGTTTGTGATGATAACGACTTGGAATTTTCTATTTTCCTTGTTTTGTAAAGACCTAAAATCTGAAGCTTGTTTGTCCCACAGGATTAGCTTAAACATTGTCGACCTAGAAAAGAGTAGTGTATTTGAGTAGATGTTGAGTGATGTTTTTTTTTGTTTATTGGGAAATACCTATTTAGCAATAAGCCAATATGATTTTTGATTTGCTTTCTGGATTGTGTGGGTCACTGTATTTGATCAGCCATGGTTTAAAAAAAAAAAAAACAGATTTTGACTTTTATGATCACTAAACTTCTAGGAATGCTGTTTGTCTAATTGATTTATAAAACTAATCAAATTACATTTGATTCTGTTTATAAGTAGTATGTTATAAGAATAATAATTCTTTGAGAATTTTGAAGTAGTATATTTTGTTGGTTATATATGTTTCTTTATGTAGAAGTGTAGACTTTGAAACTTCCATATGCTCAGTTAGGAAATTTGTATATTTATGGGGATTTTTTGTTTCTAATAACGTGGTTTGGTTCTTTTTTGTTTTAATATTTTGAATAACAAACAAAGGAAACTTTTGTTTGATTTGGGAAAGTTAAGTTAAAATATATTTATTTGATTAAATACTATAATTGCTTCTTTGTCTTAAATAAATTATAATAATATAATTTTGAGAAACATCAATAACCTAAACAAATTCACTGACAACACAACATATGAACCATGCTCTAAATAAGTCATTATCCAGACGAAAATTCCATGAAGAATCATATCGTAGTGTGTATTATAGCAAAGGCAACTTCTAACTACAAATACTAATATAATATATTAGCTAATAGTATGATTCTAATAACTACGGTAATATTTATTGTGTTTAGTTTTTCTTTTAGTTCTTTTTTGGCAAGGAAGTGTACTTTTTTCAAAAAAAAAAAAAGGAAACAGATTTTGAGGTTTACCGTCACTAACCTTTTTTGAAATGATGTGTATCTACTTGATTAATATAACTATTTTAAGAAGTGAACATAATATGTAAAACATTCAAAGAATCTGTAAAATAAGGGTTTTGTTACCTCCAAAATAGACATGGTAAGTAGGAGATGGTTTCCCCATTCTAGTGAAGATGGCAACCCCTAGTTAGCAAGCGAAAATAGATACAAACACACAATAATTTAGATCTGGAAATGAAAGGTGCGGTCACACAATAATTTAGTTCTGAAGATGAGAGGTGGATGAATTAAGTGACTTACTCTGTAGAGGAGATGTAGGTATATGAGAGACACACTAATGCCTCGAAAGCACTAAATATTTTGGTTATGATTTTTGAATATATTAACTTTGCTTTGATAGGAAGAGAATCACATATATGGAAAAAATCAGTAAGATAACTATGTTTGACTCTTGTTATATTGGACATTAATTACGCATAAAATTATTCTTAAAGACAATTTGGGCCACAAATTAGGTTTGATAATTTAGGCAAACAATTTGTTATTAAGCATGTTTTTCTACGTGAAACCCATGCAGCTATTGCCATAACATAATTGTGAATGTTATAAAGCTACAATATCAACATATTAGAAAGTAAACTCAATGTATAGTTTCATTCATAATAAACGGCTAGGAACATGCTAATTAGAACGTACCCTTTGAAAAATTATAGAAATAGATAATTGTTTGCAAGTAACGTTTAAAACTCTTTAAAATGCGGAATGAAGAAAAGACTCAGCAAGAAAAAAAAAACAAACAGGAAAACAAACACATAGAAATATATTAAACCCTCCAATCTTGTGAATAAGAGAGAAAGCTCTACTTGGCATGCTTACAATGTTTAGTGTCCTCAAGCTCAATACCATTGCCCGTCCTTTTAATCCCATTGGTTACAGAGTCTTGACAGCTTATCAATGGTTCACAATCATCATCCTCAGAGGCCAATGTTTCCTTTGATGGGGTAGAAATTGGATTTCCAACTGACTCTGACTTAGATGGTGGAGCAGATGGAGACATGACCTTGGTGACAGTGATTGCTCGGGTCCTTCCTGTTAGATTGTGCTCTGAAACCTTTACACTGAAATTGTGTGTTTGCCCAATGGTATTAAGCAGAGCTTCTCGTACTGGAACCTCAAAGTCATCTTCTTTGTCTCCATTTGCCTGACATTTTAAAAATAACAAAAAGAAGTGTAACTAAAACAGCTCGATAGTAATGTATTATCTAATAAGTATGTACCTCAATATAGTTGCTAACCAACTCTGATGCGGACTTCCCAGTTAACTCCCGACCAGAATCACCAAGGAGGACGAAACAGCCTCGTCACTCTTGTCATAAACAGAAATATTGGCAAGGTACCTATCAAAATAAAATATTATAACCCATTAACAGGAAAAACATAATTAAATCAAAAGAGTCTGAGAGCTCATACTGGGCTTCACCGTTTACATCATTTTTGCCACATTTTGCTCACATCAGAGAGATTGAGCCTTTCGTTGCCTTAGTTTTGCAGAGCTATGCACTATGTCATCAATCGTCGCAATGCACTAAAAAAAAAACTAATCTAGAACAATGTGCAAGCGAGTGAGGTAAATACCTAGACACTTTAAATTGGATTAGAAATATATTTATTTACTTATACCTTTGCAGACTTCTGCTTAATACAAATAATAATTTTTAATAAGGATGTTTTGCAAAAGTAACCCAAAACAAAAAGTCAAATACAAAATTAACCTATGTTTTTTTTGGAACTTTCATGTGCCTTTTGTACCCTAAAATCCTGGATTATTCACGAAAATGCTATTACTTTTTTTTCCGAATTTGATTGTTTTACTTTATCATCATCATCTCTTATTTACAATATTGCCATTGTCATCAATACATCAACGACCATGAACAACCAATTTGAAGCTCTTAATACACCTAAAATTTGATTTTCACTCTTTGTAAATCATTTCTTATGCAAAAAACCTACATCTCTCTTCACTTTCTCTCTATATTCACCCAAAACTCAATCTTTTGAATCTAAACATTCAAATATTCATGTACCCATTCAACTTCATAATTACTGATCATTAAAGAGTGGGATCGATTTCTGGGTGAATTTCTATGTGTTTGGAGAAGCTAAGCAAGTTACCTCAGTCGTTGAAGGTATGAAATCGAAACTCTTTTCTGAATTGTACGTCGGAAGACTTATCTGTAAGTCGTCTGACACCTAGACGACTTACAATGAAGTTGTCTGGGAGACAGATGACTTACAGGTAAGTCGTCTTGCCAATGCGGAGGTTAGTTTTGTATTTGACTTTTTAGTATTTTTTTGAGACAACTTCCACATAAGTCGTCCAGATTTTCAATGTTAACAAAAAAAAACGAAATTTCTTAGACGACTTACATGTAAGTCATCTGGAATAAACATGTTACTTTTGCAATTGACCGAATTGTGTCGGAAAGTTGACTGGCCAGAGACGACTTACATGTAAGTCGTTGGATCGACGACTTCCAGGTAAATCGTCTAACATTTTCTCAGAGTATTGACTCGGTTGAGACGAATTCCAGACGACTTTTAGGTTACTTTTGCAATTGATAATTTAAACTTAGATATTTAATTTTAAGTAGACGACTTCCTGGAAGTCGTCCATCGGCCGACTTCCAGGTAAGTCATCAGTCGAACAAAAAGTGACGTCCAAATTTTTTAGACGAGAATCTGGTCAAACCTTTAGTTTCGACAGACGACTTCCCAGAAGTCGTCCAATGGACGACTTCTTGGAAGTCGTTTACTTAAAATTAAATATCTAAGTTTAAATTATAAATTGCAAAAGTAACCTAAGTCGACTTACCTGAAAGTTGTCTGGAATTCGTCTCAACCGAGTCAACATTCTGAGAAAATGTTAGACGATTTACCTGGAAGTCGTCGGATTGATGACTTACATGTAAGTCGTCTCTGACCAGTCAACCTTCCGACACAATTCGGTCAATTGCAAAAGTAACCTGTTTATTCCAGACGACTTACATGTAAGTCGTCTGAATAAATTTCAATTTTTTTTGTTAACAAAGGACGACTTATTTGTAAGTCATCTGACTGGACGGCCTCACTTTAAGTCTTCCTTTGTAAATATTCAATTGCAAAAATGACCTAAAACAGACGACTTCCAGGAAGTCATCTACTGGACGACTTCCTGGAAGTCGTCTGTGTTGACGACTTCCAGAGCAGTCGTCTAGGTCAATCATTAATAAACTTTTATTTTTTCAAAAGTTTTAATGGATTTATAATATTTTCTTGTTAATTCATGTATATTAGTCAATATTGCGGCTCAGAATGAAATTTACAACTTAATTGGTGATATTTATGAGCTTACCAACATACATGTTATTAACCTTCTGTTTATAGTAGACGACTTCCTGGAAGTCGTCCAAGTCGTCTCTCTTAACTTTTTTGAATTGATTTTCTATGTTTGCTAATGTGATTTAATTTGATTCTCTGCAGATGATACATCCTATACCTGTAGTATACGGAGAATGGTCAGTGAAAGACGACTCTTGGGATTTTGTGGTTGATAAAGCTAAAGGAGCGAGAATATTCTTTTTGAGTGAAGGTTCTACACATGCTGAACTTGTTGAAATGGTTGTAGAAGATTATAACATGAAAGCAGAGGTTGTGGAGTTAACCTACTTATTACCAGAAGCAATGATGCATCAAAACACTCCTCCTATTCATGTTACAAGTGATAGACAAGTTCAAAACTTGATCGAGATCATTAAAATGCATGATGTGCGTCTTTCTGTTTCAAGCCGAATGAAGCTGAGAACAGTTATAGAAGCTGAAGATTCTAATAAAATTTCAGAGAAATGGGAAGAAGATGATGAGGTGGTTGAAAATGATGATTGGGAAGAGGATGTTAACTTGCCTGAAGCTGAAAATGATGATTGGGAGGACGATGTTAACTTACCTGAGGCTGAAAATGATGATTGGGAGAAGGATATTAACTTGCTTGAAGCTGAAAATGATGATTGGGAGGAGGATGTTAAAGCGGAAGATCTTGGTGAAGATTATAGCGAGGATGAGGATGAGGAAGAGGATGAAGAAGATAATATATGTTTTGAGGATCTGAAGTCAAGGAGGAAGCTCGAATGCCACCAATATTTATGTCAACCAGAGTTTTGTTAGCAAGGATGCACTAGTTTCAGCGCTGCGATTGATAGCGGTGAAGCGTAAGTTCTCCTTCAGAATATTCAAGTCAACAAAATCTCTATTTGTGGCAACTTGTCATGTTAATGGGTGGTTATGGAAGCTTAGAGCTAGTGTGAAACATGGAACAAACACGTTTTGGGTAACCAAGTATCTGAGCACTCATACATGTTCGGTTTCGGACTGACTGGTTGTGCGGAAACATTGTACTCCGAAGTATGTTGGTAGGCTTTTCATCGATCGCGTTGGAATCATTGATGGGTTGAATCCGACGCATATCAAAGATGCGATGAAAAATATGTTTGGCATCACTCTAGATTACACCACCTCATACAGAGCATTGTTATATGCGCAAGAATTGGTGAGAGGATCAGCAGAAGATGGGTATGAGCGTTTGGATTCATATTTGGAGCAAATCGAATTATCAAATCCGGGTTCTATCACTAGTATAGAACTTGATTCTGAGAGTAGATTAAAGTACCTATTTCTATCTTTTGGAGCTTCTATTGCTGGATTTCAGTTTCAAAGAAGGGTCATCGTGGTGGATGGGACTCACCTAAGTGGGAAGTATGGAGGTGCTATGTTAGTAGCAGCTGCACAAGATGGCAATTTTCAGATATTTTCGTTGGCTTTTATAATTGTAGATGCTGAAAATGTAGATTCTTGGGAATGGTTTTTCACAAAATTGACGACTTGTATAACTGATCAGTTTGCTTTGGTGATAGTCTCTGACCGGCACATAGGCATTATAAAGGCTTGTGACAAAGTGCTTCCTTGGGCAACCCGAGAAATATGTTATTATCACCTACAACAGAATATTGTCAAAAACTTTAAAGGAAAGCATCTCTTATACTTGGTCAAAAGTGTTGTGTATGCTCATACACTTGACGATTTTAATCGGTACATGGACGAGATACGGAGTGCAAACCCGGCTCTTGCAACATATTTGGAGGAAGCTGACGTGGCTCTATGGTCAAGGGTTCATTGTGAAGGAGAAAGGTTCAACATAAAAATGAGCAACATCGCTGAATCTATTAAATCTGCACTCAAAAAAGCAAGAGGATTTCTCATGCCATTCTTTTTGGAGTTTATAAGGGAGAAGCTAGGAAGGTGGTATTGGAAAAGAAGAGAAGATGCTTTGAGTCTCACATCTGAACATAGCCGAAAGTTGAAAGCTTATTGGCGGTTTGTTCAGAGCTAGCGGATCATTTGACCGTCCAACCAATCGATGGATGGCGATTCTTTGTAACAGGAGGTATCCGAAACTGTATTGTTGATTTGGAACATGAAAAGTGTGATTGTGGTGTATATGCAGTAGAGAAAATACCTTGCTCACATGCCATAACAGCTGGAAATCATGCTGGATTGCATATTTCTACCCTAGTGTCATCGTTTCACTCAAAGGATACTTTGTTTGCAGGATACTCAGAAAATATATATCCTCCTGCTGGAGAAGTTAAGGCAAGCAAATGTCTTCCACCGAATGTAAAGCGTTCATCGGGAATACAAAAGAAATCAAGATGACAATCTTGGTTGGAGCTTTCCAGGATGAGAGGACACAAACCCAAGAAGCAACACAGGGTTTATAGATGATCAAACTGCAAAGAAACAGGTCATACAGCTCCACATTGTGAGAATTGATCTTCTAGACGACTTCTGAAAGTCGTCTGGAAGTCGTCAGGTGGAAGTCTTCTGGTGGAAGTCGTCTGATAGTCGTATGGAAGTCGTATGTATGTCGTCTGGTGGAAGTCTTCTCGTGGAAGTCGCCTGGTAGTCATCCGGAAGTCGTCTGTATGTCGTCTGGTGGTAGTCGTTTGTATGTCATCAGGTGGTAGTCGTCTGGAAGTCGTTTGTATGTCGTATGTATGTCGTCTTGTGGAAGTTGTCTGGTAGTCGTCTAGAAGTCCTCTGTATGTCGTCTGGTGGTAGTCGTCTGTATGTCGTCTGGTGGTAGTCGTCTGGAAGTCGTATGTATGTCGTCTGGAAATCTTTTATCTTCTTATTATGATCTTGTTATGAATATTATTATGATATTGTTATGAATGTTATTATGATCTTGTTATGATCTTGTTATGAATACAGAATATAAAATAATCCGAACTTCCAAATATATACAATGATCTTATTATGAATACAGAATACAAAATAAGCTTACAAAATGACTTATACAAAAAATGACATATACAAAATAGGCTTACGAAATAAGTTTTTCAGTTTTGGGTTAGGGTTAGAAGACTTCCACATAAGTCGTCTGGTAGTAGACGACTTACATGCAAGTCTTCTAATCATACATGCCCTGGTTGACATCAACGTCAGTTATCTCTGTTTGATAGCCGTCGGGGATCTCTTCAAATATATCCACCGCCATCTTCTCCCTAATAGCCTTGCTGTTCTTGGGATTCAAGGAACCGGAAAATGGAAAGCCAAGTGCATGACATTCAATGTACTTCAAGGCGAAGAGGCCACAATCTCCACTTTCACATTGAGGTGCATTCGCAACCTCATACGTGAATGGCTCCAGTGAGTATTTGCAACGTTCTTCAACTGTCGCAGCGCACTCAACAAGCAAATAAGGGACCATATTGACAAAAGGCGCCATTACCTGATTCAGATGTGCTTTTCTAATACATCCAACAATGATGTCCTATACGACTATGTGCCTCTTCGGCCTCTTTCATCTCAGTGTCCTCTTTGGACACAGTCGGGTCTCCTTTCTCCCCATTTACACTTTCACTCTGCAAGTGAACCAAAGAAGATGACTTAAAATCTCAACCCAAAAGAATAAAAGCCAGACGACTAACCACACGACTTAACAGACGACTTAACAGACGACTTCCAGTAAGTCGTCTGATGAGACGACTTACCAGACGACTTCCAGGAAGTCTTCTCGAGTATTGATCCAACTCTGGTAAGTCGTCTGGTAAGTCGTCTCACCAGATTGCAATGAACATTAAAAAAACAAAGAACCATAATATTATATAAAATTTGAACCAAAAATGCATTATGATTTACAAAAGAAGCAAATCATTTTTTTTTTTACTATGTTTCTTAGAAGTTCTTCCGGATTTTTTTCTGGGAGAGGTACTAACCCCGAATTCGTCTGTGCGTTTAGGGAGTTCAGAAGGGGCGTGAGAATCCTCATTAGAAGCAGTCCCTTTGGTGCTTTTGGCAAGCTTCTCCAGAGCTTCGACCCTTTCGGCAACAACTTCGACCCTATCGGCAAAATGTTTGATCTCCCTAAGGATCATTCCAAAACCATCCCTCATGGCATCAACCATCTGCTTCATCCCATTTTCAAAAACTTCTTGGGTAATCCAACCCACAGGAGCCTCCCCTGCCTCTCGAGGAGTCTTTTCTGCCTCTCGAGGAGACTCTTCTACCTTCACAGTAGTCTCTTTGCGAGCTTTGTTTCGAGTTCTCTCTTTCTCCACAGTAGTCTCTTCCTTCACATAACCCTCTTCATTCTTCGCATACACGACTACAGACTTTTGATTGGACCCCAAGGTAGTATCGGCGAATTTCCAGCATTCCATGGTCTAGTGATGATTTCCATTCTACATAACTTCGACAATGTGGTTTGCGGCCTTATCCTCTACATCCTGGTCCCATTTTGGCCATATTTCATTAATGTCCTTCTTCTTCACAAAATTCAGCACTACACTCTGCAGAAAAAACAAAATATAAACTTAGACGACTTACAGACGACTTACCAGACAACTTAACTATAAGTCTTCTCACCATAAGACTTACATGGTGAGAAGACTTACATACGACTTGTAGTTAAGTCGTATGGTGAGAAGACTTATAGTTAAGTCGTCTGGTAAGTCTTCTGACTAGAAGACGTACCATAAAACTAAACTATAGTATGTTATAAGTCTTCTGATGGAATTACCTATATTCTGATGGCATCTTTAAAAAATTTGCGTCCTTTGCCACCATTGTAAGCCAGCAAAGGTGGAGACGGTTTATTTTGTACGGGACGACCATACTCAGCTCCGAATTCTGGCAGAGCATAGTACACCCACACCTTGATCACTTGTACAAACCCATCAATAGTATAAGATTTTGTTAAATCTTTATTCCACAGTGAGTCCATCATCACCTTGAACGCGACTCTCCCCCATGGATAATTTTCAAATTCTTCTAAATCCATCACTAACCTTGCAAGACTAGCCTAGGTTACAGTTGAGAACTTTCTTCCTTCAATGAATCCTGTGAAGATGGCTAGGTATCCCAGCCGCATCTGATAATTCCGAGACCACTCTGAACATCTCTTACATGCTGCTATTATCTGCTCCGTAGTAGGACCATCATCGATACCAACACCCAGAAGCTGCCAGAAAGCAATCGTCTCCTCCGTAACCTCACACATCGGATTTTCGAGGTTCTCAACGTAATCGCAGTTGAGACCAGTGAGGTGTTCAAACTCAATAAGAGAAAACCTCGCCGGTTGTGGACCAACAAGACACCAAAGCTCATACTTCTTCTTGATGTCAAGCTTGAAACAGAGCATAAAGTGAACCAGCCTTGATGCCCAAGCAAAATTCAGCTCCTTGAACTTGAGGAAGACTCTCAACTTTGAGTCCCTCAGCTCCTGGTATTCGTCTGGATGTAGAGCACCCCTAATAGCAGTAAACAACTTTGTATCATCAGTATGATACGAAATGCTTTTGACTGGTTCAGGCTCTTCCCCTAAGGTAAATAACCTCTTCGAGAGTTCTGGTAAATCTATTTTCAGTCTGCAAAACAATCAGAAGCAACATCTCAAACACAAACCAAACAGAGAAAGGTTTATAAACTAGTAAATTTAGGGGGTAGAAGACTTTCTGGTAAGTCGTCTAGGTAGGATGTGTATAGATGACTTCTTTGTAAGTCGTCTTGGTAAGAAGACTTTCAGATAAGTCGTCTGGTACTAGATGACTTATCTGAAAGTCGTCTGGTACAATACGACTTACCTGGAAGTCATCTGGAACAAGACGACTTACCAGGAAGTCTTCTGGAACATCGTTTTAAACCTACAGATCTGAAAATCGTGTTAAACCTATAGATCTGACGTTTGTAGTAACTAACTACATTGAACGGCTACAAATGGATGAAATTACAGTCGGAGGCGAAGAAGTATTGGTCGTCAACGACAACAGTGGTTACAGATCTGCAAAACAAGAAGGGAGATAAGAGGTAAGACTATAAAAATTAGGGTTTAACGGCGGCGAAAACCATTCTCCCTAAGCAAAACACTGAACGACAGCAAGGAGGAATAACTTACCAGTGGTGAGATCGACGGCGAAGTTTAACGAAACGCAAACGTTTAGATCTGGAAAAAAAATGAAGAGGGTTAGGTTACTCTTCCTCGGACGTGATGGAGAAACGATATTCGACGGCAGAAACGAGGTTACCAGTAGTAAGATTGACGGAAAACGGCTAGAGGTGTTGACGGAATACGGTTACGGTTTCGACGGAAAAATCGCCTTCGAAATCGCCTTAGAGAGAAAACGGCTAGGGTTTCTTTTTTTCTTAGTAAACAGTAAAAATAACAGTGAAAAAATAATTATTTATATTTTCGGTAAAAAAGTGGTTAGATAAATGTAATTTGGTAAACGTAAAAGTTATGTACGGTTTGGACGACTTCCGGGTAAGTCGTCTAAAAACTGGAAAACTTCTAGGAAGTCGTCCAAAACCCTATAATATAAAACATAACTCAAATAACTAACAAAATAACATTTAAACACTTCGTTAAACTTAATATCAACTGTAAAAGTGTTTAATATACACAAATCTAAACACATATACCTCAAATATAAAATTTCCAAGAGAAAAGTTAAGCTTCCAACCTCTTACCCCTAAATGTACATACAATACTACAACATATGTCACCAAACCCTTAACCAACTAATACCATCACTTACTTCATTCATCTCATCTAGGTTTAAATCAATTCAATTTAACTAGATCTTAATTTATATCATTTGAAAATGTTTATAATTACATTATAAACATTTTTCCCCTGTCAAAATATTTATAAATTATTTTTAAGACTTACTCTTCCAGACGACATCTTGGAAGTCGTCCATAAAAAATTCCAGACGACTTCCAGGAAGTCGTCCAGAAAATCGTCTCGCAGAAGATCTAAGAAATTGCGCAGACAACTTACTGGGGTTAAATTCATAAAAACACACTATTTTTTTGTTTGGTCATGAAGGGCTTTGGGCAATTTTACACTATTTTTTTTGTTTGGTTTGGGTTACTTTTGCATTTCTTTCAAGTAGGGATTTAGATTTGCATTTAAAATCAAATTTTAGGTCAATTTTGGTAATTTTCCAAAAATAATCACTTTTATTAATATGAACTATATTTATTAATTGTAGTAGCTAATATAATTACTCAGTTGAGTCGTTTTCCTTCACCCTAATTTAGGAATCTTTAAACATTTCTTTTGCGCAACCAACCAATTTTATTATATGTAAGAAATCTCAAAGCTAGTATAATATATCTTTAAAATATGTATATAAATCTAAAAGATCTCCAGACCCTTTCTTCATGTGCTTCGCAATTCTACCTTTTGCACATGGTGGCAACTAGTAAGAAGCTCACAACGAAGTATTTGGTATTTATATTAACATGCAAACTCAGGCAAAAAAATCAAATCAACAAAAATCTTATAACTTTACTAATGAACTAAAGTAACTTTTAATCGACCAACTTACAAATAACATATCATAAAGTACATATACTAAATTAAAATTTAACTTTTTGGAACAAAACTAAAATATCACTTAAAACAACAATTTAAAATACATACTATTAATTTAGTAAAAGCACGAAGAAAAAAGTACGCTTAACTTCTAAAACATTTTCTAACACTTAGGCTCATTGTTCTTGACAGCATGTCCAACCCCGGGACTTTGCCCCTGGTGTCCTAGGCTTGAAGTTATCTTTAAACCCTTCAACAATTTAATTATTTATTTCATCTTGTGACCAATGCCCGGACTATTACCCGGAGAAATAAATCATCGGCATAACCGGCAGTGGTATGATGATCAGAGTTTGGCGCAACTGTCTTTCTTTTTAAATTAAACATGAGAGGTGTCCATATGAAGTCCGACTAATCATGCTCATGTGGACTGGCTCATTGACGACAAGTAAGTCCAGTTACTTTATATGAGAATTAAAGATATAAACATGCCACTACAACAAAACATGCATATAACGAGAAAAATTTACCAGAACTTTTTTTATATAAATTTACGAGTCAGTTACAACAATTTTACGACGAATCAATATTTCATCGTAAAGTTGTTGTGAAGTTACGAGAAAAAAAAATTGTGGTAAGTTACTTATACAGTTACATCGATTATACGAGAAAAATCTCTTGTAACTTTACAAGGTTTTTACGATGAATCATGTTACAGTTACTGTTGGTAGAAATATGTATATAGTATGCTTTACCAAACTGATTTTGTTGTAAATTAGTTGTAAAGTTGATGTTATAGAGTTGTAAAATTATAGTAAATTATTTCTTCATAACTGAGTTGTTACATATGTACTTACCAAACTCGATAATTTCATATATATATATATATATTATCCATTCTCAGGAGAAAGAAACACACAAACGAAAAAAAGAAAAAGAAAATCAAGGAAAAAATAAAATAAAAATAGTCAAGAAAAAAGTATTTGATCTAAAAATATTTGTGAGTTACGGAGCTGGATGTACATGCACCAAGATTTTAACAGTAGAGTGACATATGCATTTCTTAACACTCTAGAGACATTCATGTACCATGCGGACAATACATCTATCACGCAAAAAGGCGATAAGATGTTTTGTCCTTGTCAAAAGTGCAAGAATATAAAATTTACCCCTAGTGAAGCTGCATTTAGCAAACATAGATTTTACACCACAATACTATATTTGGTTTCAATATGGAGAGGGTTATGATGGAAATGAAGCTAGTATTAGTAATAGTAATTTTCAGGATGTTGATAATAATAAAGAACCAAATCATTTGCATAACGAATATAATTACCATCAAGAGAAGAAGATGGTAGATCATGATAGAGTTCACAACATGAATGATGATGCATTTTTAGAAACTACTGCAACAATAGCAAATAAAACTAAAAATGTTGAAAAACCTAACTTGGATACAAAAAGGTTTTATGAAATGTTAGATTCTTCAAATCAACCTACTACACTGGTTGTAGAGAATGTTTTTCCAAATTGTCTCTAGCAGTTAGGATGATGAATACTAAAACATATCATAATTTACGTGAGATGATAGATATTTACATCGAGAACTACATGATCTACTGGAGAAACGATGAAAATATGATGGATTTTCCATTACAACTAGCGTCTTACAACAAAACACCTTACCATGTTGATTCGTCGTAACTCTCCTATTACGATGAATTAACAAAGAATGCCGCATTTGTAATAAATATGTTTTTTTTGTAGTGTGCATATAAAACTTTGTATGGATCTCTCATTTTGTATGGCCCAAAAATACATTTTATCACATACATATATGTTTATAATTATATAAAATATAAATGTAAAATAACAGAACAAAAATATTAAATAAATTTAGATTTATGTTATTATGATGAATAAAATAAATAATATAATGAAAATAAATAAAAATATTATTTTCATAATGCCATTGGAATTAATCATTAAAAATTTTATTTGAAAATAATAAATAACTTCAAACTATTTTTTGTTAAAATAAAATTAATAAAATTATTTATTTATTTTTTTGAATAAAACCTTAATTTTTAGGATCGACTCTGGTTGAAAATCAATGTCGCTTGATCACACATAGAGCTACCATCGAAATGAAGAAAATGGTAAAGTTGTTATTAGTTGAGAGCTTCACGTTAACTGTTTTTTCTTCTGTGTAGTGAAAGAAAAAAGTTTAGTTCACACTCATTTGGGTGTTATATCTAAACCAATCTTCGGCAAAATTAAATAAAATATTTTTTTATGGTTCTCAAACTTTTTGAAAAAAATAAATAAATATTAACCATCAAATTTATATAATAAATTGTTATTTTTTATAAAAATCGCCTATAATCCTAAAATTCTAAGGCCGACTCTGGTTATACGTTAAGTTACTTCGAAATATAGATCACTGTTGTAAGTGTAATGTGAGTGGAAGTTGACAATTGACCACAATGATTTAATTTGAACCGTTCGTGTATCATTTTTCAAAACCATAAGAAAATTCAGTGTAAATTATAAAACAAATGGGGTAATAGTATTAAAACAATGCTAAGCCAATCGATGGACGGCATATAGCCAAGCTCAAAAAGGAGATGGTCCATTGATATCTTTAAGGTAAATATAATAATCGAAACCTCGGATTCAATCATCATACAATATAATTTCATAGCTTTAGTTTTTCTATTATTTTATAGTAATATATAAATCAAATATATATATGGGCAATTCTCACAAATAGTTTTTTTTTTTTAATTTTTATCACAAAATAGCCCTTGAAAAATAAAATGACCAAAATAGCTTTTTTATTTTGAAATTTTGAATTTTGAATTTTTATTTTTTGAAATTTAAAAACTCATCCCCAAATCCACCATTTATACACCATAAATCTAGATTAGTTAATTTTAGGGGTATAAATATATATATAAATGCATATTTTACCCTTTAATAAAACTTATTTTGGTCATTTTCTTTCTTGGAGACTATTTTTGTGAAAAATAAACTAAAAAGTGTCATCTAAAGGAATTTCTCTCTCTATATACATTTATTATTATAAAGAAGTGTTTCTTTCTTTCATGTGCTGCCACGTCAGCGCTAGGTCAGAAAGTCAAAGTTCCTTGTGTTTACACTTGTTCGACAGATTCGTTGCAGTAAACCCATTCTTAACTCCATCAGCCACGATCTTGCCTTCAATGCTAATTTCTCTTCTGCAAATCGTGTATCTGTGAGTATAAAATAGATCAGTCTTCCTCTTCTAAAAACCATCTTATCAATCTAATTAGTCACTAAAGTTATATGCATGGAAGGAGAAGATACTTCATCTCTTTCCAAAGATAATCAACATTGGTCTTTGATTTAAGCATGGAAGAACAAAGATCTATTATCTTCCTTTGATTTTCCTTTTCTTCTACTCTCAGTGATTTTCTGTAACCCACTTCATGATTTTCTGTAACCCATTGTTAGCTCTTTATATGCAGGGAGCAATCTGGACTAATGGGTGTTTAAGCTATCTTACCTCCCTTTTACTTTTCAGTGTAAAGAGAAAGATGGACATGTTGATTCAGAGATAATGTGTATATGTGGGGCTGTTCGTTTCTCCATTTGCCATCTCCATCCAGCTGCTACAACTATGTGATCCATCCAAATGATCCATCCAGATTTTATGAGTTGTTTATTTTCCATCCAGATGAGCCATCTGAATGAGCCATCTCGATGGATTTTATGTTTGTTTCTTTATTTATATTTCCATCCAGCTGAGTTTAATAAATAAATTACAAATGTACTCATGTTCTGATTTAATTGTATTTAATTTTTGTTTCGCTATATTAATTTTTATACTTATGTAAAATATAAATATTTTAAACTATAGTTTTGGGGGAAAATATTTTTTTTTTTGCAGTTTTATCGGAAAAAGAAATATTCACAGCAGTTTTGACAATAAATTTGATTTTGTGAATTTTAACAAGAAAATACAATTTTGTAGTTTTGGCGGAAAATACGTTTTTGTGTTTTAGCGGTTTTGGTGGAAAACTGAGTTTTTTTTTGTTTTGACGAAAAACGTGGTTTTGGCGGGAAAACAAATTTTTACCGTTTAGGCGAGTAAATGAGTTTTTCGGTTATGACGGAAAAACGTTTTATGGTTTTAGCCAGAAAATATATTTTTGCAGTTTTGGCGGAAAAAATATTTTTACGGCTTTGGCAGAAAAACGCGTTTTGCAGTTTTGGCGGGAAAATGTATTTTGCGGTTTTGGTAAAAAAATATTCATACAGTTTGGGTGAAAAAACATATTTACGGTTTTGGCAGAAAACCGCGTTTTACGGTTTTGACAGAAAATGTATTTTGCGGTTTGACGTAAAAACGTGTTTTGCAGTTTTGGCGAAAAACGTGTTTTGCGATTTTGGCGGGAAAACGAAATTATCCGTTTTGGTGGAAAAACAAGATTTTTTTTGGTTTTGGCGGAAAACATAAGTTTTTGGTTTCGGTGGGAAAATAAGATTTTTTGTTTTTGGCCAGAAAACAAGATTTTCGGTTTTGGCAAAAAATAAGATTTTTTTGGTTTTGCAGTTCAGGCAAAAATTTATTTTGCGGGAAAATGTATTTTGCTGTTTTAGTTAATTTTTCACAAGTGACAAAATGATATTAGGTTTAAGTTTGTATTTTGTTGATTATATCTAGGATATAATAGACATTATACCATTTTGACAGGAAATTTCAATTTGTATCAGTCAGATGATTCTTCAAATTAAGCATAAAATTTAAAACTCATCTAGATGAATCATTCAGATGGCTTGTATTTTTTATGTCTAAACAAATAAAACTCTCATCTCCATCGAGATGGTCATCTGAATGGTGAAACGAACAACCCCTATGTGTAAAATTTTGATTTGATGGTCGCTGAATGGGAGGTAATCGGAGATTTCAGTTTTTTCAGAGAAAGACAACATACTCTGCTTGAAGGAACAATTAGAGGAAGATTATATAAGGGGTTTGAAAATTTTCACTCGCTTTCTCCAATATTTGCCTTTTCAAACCCCCCCCCCCCCCCCCAAAGTCATGTTTGAAAATTTCTGCTTCCATCCCAATATGGATGTCTATGGCAATATTTGCTTTGACATTCTTTAGATAGAAAACGATCATTTTTGCTTCTACAACTATTTGTTTGTAACTGGTTAATCTCAAGCTACCATATATCAAAGAAG
>MU105975.1:146052-200281 GCA_012274485.2 Sinapis alba | reverse complement strand
TATGATATTTATCCTACTTCATGAAAGACTCTACACTGATTAATGGTTCCAAATTAAGCTTCTTACATAGTGATTAATCCTGGTTTGATTAGAAGCTTGAAGAACTTGCCATATGTCCAAACAGTCTAAACATGAAGTAGGATAAATACTATATGAGTTATGTTGAAGAAGTTATTCCACTTTCTAAGCAGGATATCCATGTTTAGACTGTTTGGACATATGGCAAATTCTTGAAGCTTCTAATCAAACCAGGATGAATCACTATGTAAGAAGCTTGATTTGGAACCATTAATCAGTGGAGAGTGTCCATGAAGTTGAATAAATCCCATAAGAGGTATGTTAAAGAAGTTATTCCACTTTCTAATCAGGATATCTGTGTTTAGCATGTTTGGAAATTTGACAAGTGCTTCAAGCTTTTATTCAAACCAGGATGAATCACTATGTAAGAAGCTTGATTTGGAACCATTAATCAGTGGAGAGTGTCCATGAAGTTTAATAAATCCCATAAGAGTCATGTTGAAGAAGTTATTCCACTTTCTAATCAGGATATCCATGTTTAGACTGTTTGGACATATGGCAAGTTCTTCAAGCTTCTAATCAAACAAGGTTGAATCACTATGTAAGAAGCTTGATTCGGAACCATTAATCAGTGGAGAATATTTCATGAAGTTGGATAAATCTCATAGGAGTCATGTTGAAGAAGTTATTCCACTTTCTAATCAGGATATCCATGTTTAGACTGTTTGGACATATGGCAAGTTCTTTAAGCTTCTAACCAAACCAGGATGAATCACTATGTAAGAAGCTTGATTTAAACACAATTAATCAGTGGAGAGTCTTTCATAAAGTTGGATAAATCTCATAGGAGTTATGTTGAAGAAGTTATTCCACTTTCTAATCAGGATATCCATGTTTAGACTGTTTGGACATATTGCAAGTTCTTCAAGCCTCTAATCAAACCAGGATGAATCACTATGTAAGAAGCTTGATTTGAAACCATTAATCAGTGGAGAGTGTCCATGAAGTTGGATAAATCTCATAGGAGTCATGTTGAAGAAGTTATTCCACTTTCTAATCAGGATATCCATGTTTAGACTGTTTGGACATATGACAAGTTCTTCAAGCTTCTCAAATTGGAAGTTCGCTCAATTTATAAAAACAAAATATCATAAACTTGAGCAAAAATATTTTTGAAACGCCGTAAAGCGGGCGGGGATTGAAAGCCACCAACGGCCAGTCCCAAAACGTAAATCATAGCCACACACGGGCAGACCAATTACAAACAAAAGCATCTTTAAAAACAAAAGTCCCGAAACAGGACTGCTACCTCAGTCGTCCCCCAAGGCTGAGACGTCACATTTACCTTTACCCCTTACCTCATTTGAGCTTGGAACCGCTTCATCCCCCGCTCCTCTCGACCGTAACATCTTGCCCCTTGGGCTCGTTCGAACACGGTAGGAGGACGCACTCGGATTTCAGGCCAGCAAAAATTAAGTCGAAATATCCCTCAATAACGGCCTGCTCTTCCTTACGAGCAAACAACCTAGCCCTTACAGCCTGCGCAGATGGGATTTATTTACCCATGAACAGCTGAATCTCGCTCATACTTTGCTAAGCGATCCTGAAACTCGGCATGTAAAGCTTCATTAGCCGCCACGACCTCGCAGTTCTTTAACCCTTCTCTGCATTGAATCTGCCTTTGGAGACAATGCACTTCTGAGGACTTGGCCTTCCGGACCTGTTTTGCCTTGAGCAAAGAATTCACAATCTTCCCGAGATCCCTGACAGGAGGGTTTTTGTGTATTCAATGCATAACCCTAAGAACTACTCTTTCCAAGAGAGGTCAAATTGTAGTAATTAGGGATCGAATCCACACAATAAACTCAATAGATTCGCGACTAAGCTAGGCAAATAGATTAATAAGCAGTAAATAAACTATAGCAGATAATTGATTCATTGGTAAGTAAACAATAATAATAAATAGCTAGATCCAGGGTTTCAGGCAAGTGGATTATAGAGGATATAAGCTAAGGGTATTAATCATAGAACTCGGTATCCGATGTCTCATCTTTTGCTTGTTGACACGGAATGACCGTCGATCGGTGGCAATGATCATGTGTCGATCAATGATCAGCTCTCGTTTGTTTCTAGCAACCTAGATCAACAAGATTAATTTTGGTAGTAGACCATGCTCTCGCTTGCGCCTAACTATCCTATGATCATGGTTCTAGTTATCTACTCTAGAACAAAAGCAATAAACACAATTCTATTGATAGATATAATAATCACCCTAGCAATTCTATTGTTTGGTTAATCCATCAATACCATGAATAAACCCTAAACCTAACAAGAGATTTACTCAGACGTGATCTTTGGCACATAAATCAAAGATGAATAGAATATATATAATATAAAGAACCAAAGAAGTTTCACGAGGAATCTGAAGGATTTCCTCCCTTCTCTCCTAATCCTAGAACAATGAATAAAAGAAATCTTGGTAAGTTGTGTCTGTGTGTCTCTCTAGCCGTCAACAACGGCTTAGAAAACTTTATAAATAGAGTTTTAAGTTGTCCAAGGGCATTCTGGTAGTTTGTTATGGATTATGGGCTTACATCGGCCATAAAACAAGTCGGACCTGTTTTCTGTGATCACCGTCGATCGAAACCAAGCCTGTTCCGTCGATCGACACTCATTCATCTTCTCGACAGCTTCCTCTCACGAGGCAGATAGACCACTCTCTAGGATTCTGATTGACCTCAAACCGGTGGTATTGGAAAGCTAACTCAAAGATCTATCTTATGTAAAAGGATCAGATCAATATCAATGTGATAAGGTCTCCATCTATAGCTAAACATCTTACGCATCTGCACAGTTTTGCATCTCTAAAACCTCCAGAATTACCAAAGTTCTCCAGAACGTACCTGAACCTGAAAATACTCTAAAACATACTACAAATACATATAATAGACTCTAAATAGGGCTGATATAATGGCATAATAATGGTAAATATCAGGCCCTATCTCAACTCCCCCAGACTTAACATTTTTCTTGTTCGCAAGCAAACAAAGCCTGTGAAAGAGGTTTTGAAAAGCGGACTCACATAATATCTAAGTATAACTAACATCCTACTTTTGTTGCAACCACATCCTATCAAGTCAATCACAGAGAAACTTTGTATACCCTATCCTAGTATAGCAACCAAATCCATTGTACCAACAACTTAGCAAATACTAGTCTGACTCGCCCTTTACTGATCTCATTTCTTTGCATAAAATAGAAGTGCAGGCTTTACCTTGGGAGTATTGATCAAAGGACACATGGGCTCTTACCTCTGCAAGTATCTGAACAACCAGGCACAAAGTCTTCTTTGATCCCTTTCTTCCCTCTTTTTTCTCTTCTCTCAATATTTTTGGATGTCAAACTTAGTGGTCAATGATACTGATACAGTCCATCTTTCCATCTTATTTTTGATTTTCTCTTCTTTTTTTTCTTTTTCTTTTTTTAGGGCAAAGTTGTAGTCGAATAGTGGGTAATTGGTAATTTATCTACCCATTGCTTCCAACAATATGTGATCATTCCTCCGAATTAGAATAGTGGGGTCATTGGTAATGTACCTACGCCTCTGCATCTTGGGAAGTCATCTCAAACTTTTAAGCTTTTAAGTAGATGTTGAAGAGAGAGAGAGAGAAGGGAACCAAAGGTGCAATGACTTGTACCTAAAAACTTGCAGAAGAAATCCAATCCAGTGTATACCAAAGCCCCAAAACAAGCAAATAATGCCAGGATTAGTGTTGGAAATCAGCTTCGGTTCCTTCAAACTTTCTAAGCAAGTGTGATATAGTGGTAGGATGATTCACTTTGGTATCACTAGTAATCTCTGCAAACAAACTTCTAAGAATGGTGCTAAAGTGTTGTTAGTCAATAATAAATCTTCATCATAGTCTCCTTCTTGACTCAATAAAACTTTGTAAAAAACTTATGTATATATAGTAAATAAGACTCAAAACAATCAAATAGCGTTAGCGAACCTCCCCCATACTTAAATTACACTGTCCCCAGTGTAATTTGTCCTGGATTGCTAGGAAAAATTAAATCATAAGTAAATAGCTTAAGTAGAAAACTCGATACATCTCTCTATAATAGAGTGTCAATCGATGGTAGGCAAGTGGGGTCGATCGATGTTCGCGATCCATTGTCGACTGATGGTGTCTCTATGGTGTTCGGTCGATTGTGATTCTTCAAAATCGATCGATGTTGCACCTGTAAGTTTCTTCTTCTTTTTTTTTTTTTAAAAAAGATATAAGTATAAAACTCAAAACAATAACAAAACACAATATCAGTAAACCTCCCCGAAAATAAAACAACACTATCTCCAGTGTTTTACAGTCTGAGATTGGTGAAGAAAATAAACCATAATGACAAAATTTAATCAAGGAAAACGGTATACATGCTCGCTGGATGTGACCGTCGATCCACACAGTTAACTGGCGATCAATCGATACTTGGTTGCTTTGTCGATCTATGATGGCCAGTCATTGATCAATGCTTATGCAAACTCATGTTTCTTGATCTGAAATAAATAAAACACAAATAGTCAGTAATAATAATAAAAAAGTTGTTTTTCGATGTACAATATCGTGCTACAGTTGCATTGCTACAGTGTCACACCTACAGTAACGCAGCTACAGTATCGATTGTCGGTTCTGCTACAGTGTCACTACTACAGTAATGCAGCTACAGTGTCGATTGTCGGTTCTGCTATAGTGTTGATCGATGTATTTGCTACAGTGTCTCTGTTACAGTATCGACACTTTTTTTTTTTACGTGAAATCACTAAAAATGAAAAATCAGTAATAAATGAAAATAAAACCAAATTTGAAACAAACCTAACTGTGGGTTGCCTCCCACTCAACGCTTATTTTTAGTTATTAGCTTGACTTCTGGAGATCTGATTCAGATTAGATGAGAACGAGAACTTGCTCCAAAAAAACTCTCAATGTCTACTCTCTGAAGCTTCATCACCCTTTTTGTAAAAGCCTCCACAGACTCTTCTCCTTTGTCTATCATCTCAGAAATAAGGAGTGCTCAGAGCTTTGCAAATGTCTGTGAGAAGCATCTGCTGCACACTCTGGATTTTATGACACCATACGAGAAGTGATAAATCAATGATAAATGAGCACTATCTCTGTTCTTTTTCGTCTTCTTCCAATTCTTCATCTTCTTTCCCCCAGACTAGTCTGATCTTGTGGTGCCTCCATCAAAAAGATTTCAAACACTTCAGACTTTTGCTGCTCTGATCCGTGATGAGTGTCGATCAATTCTCTAGTGTTATTGTCAATCGATGTTCCAATGGTGGCGTCAATCGATTCTGCAATTCTAGTGTTGATCGATGGTAATTGGTCGGTGTCGATTGATGCTGCTTCTGCTGGCCCTTTTGTCGACTTCACCTCTACATCTCGACCCTGTCTAAGAAGCTACTGCAAACATATGATCAGTAAATACCCCATTGTAGGAACCTAGATGCGTATTTCTATTTGGTGGGATAGGAAATTAAACTTCCAATATAGCACAAGAAACCACAAACTTCACAGGGTCAGGTATCAACTTCACTCTTTTGTGAATCCCAACAGTTTCTTCTACACAAATTGGTGGTTGAAGATGTTTTGGAACAGCAAGGTGTGAACCCTTGGACTCGTGCATTTTCTCCTCAACCGTTTCTGGTTCAATCATGAAACCTGGCTCTTCATCCAATGATGGGTGTCGATCGATATCAGGTGGTGTTTGTCAATCGAAGCTCTCCCTTAGGTGTCGATCGATTCTCTGTTGCTTTTGTCGATCTTTGGTCGCCCATTGATGTCGACCGATGTTGTCTTGTTGGTGTCTATTGATATATGGTGTGTACCGTTGATCGATACTGCTAACGAAAGAGGTTTCAGCTGGGATCAATTGCCCTTCTTCTGGTGTATCGACATCCTGCTGATTAATGTTTACTGTTGGCCTTCCTGTTGAGCGGTGTAATTTTGGGCTTGACATGGGCGGGTGTCAATCGATGTTCGACTGCTGATGTCGATCAATGTTCGACTGCTGATGTCGATCGTCGGTCACCTGTTGATGTTGACCGATGTCGTCTTGTTGGTGTCGATCGACGGTGTGCATTTTAACACACTATAGGCTAGAAGGATGCGGGTGTCATGTGGCGAAGTCTGAGTGGCTCAGGATTCTTACTGTTCCTATGCACTCTTAAATGCTCTTGCTCTCCTCAGCTTTCTTTTTAACTAGAGCTTCTTACTTCTTTACAGCTTCTAATGTCTGAAAAAACGGGGTTTCTAGCATCATGAAATGGGCGTCCAAAGCTTCAAATTTTCCATTCAGCTCTTTGTGGATATTATCCAACCTCAGATTTAAGTATGCACTTATCATCTGCTGAATTTCTGTGACTCGTTCCAGAATAGATTTCATCCTTTGATATATATGATTCTCGTCCTCTTCTGTAGCATGTTCCACCAACACGACTTCATGTACATAATCAGAAGCATGTGGCCACAAGCTCTGCATCATTAGAAAACTCAATGACGGTAGCCTTGTTCTTATTCTTAACAGGTTCATAAAAAAAGTTTTGATCAATTAGGGATAGATACAACATGTTTTGCTTCATATCGCAGATGGCTCCCACTGTAGCCATAAATGCTCTCCCAAGTAGTAGTGAGGAATTCCAATCAATCTGGATGTCCATCACACGAAAGTCTACTGGGACCAAGGTGTTGTTGATTTGCATTGGAACATCTTTTACTATCCCTCCTGAGTTCACTTTTGAGCAATCTACAAATGTGAAAGAATCGTTGGAGCGTTCCACTTTCAGGTTAAGCTCCTCTGCCTCAGTTTTTGGCACGATGCTCACTGATGATCCAGTATCACAGAGGGCACTGGGGTATTCATTTCCTTTGATCAAACATGGCACCGCAAACTTCCCAGGGTCACTTTTCTTCTTCAGGAAAGTCCTCTAGTTCATCCTTTCCCTAAGGTGATTGAATATGATCTCTATATCTTCTTCTGTCTCCCTTGATTCCCTGAAAAACATCCACAACCTGTGTGTATATTAAGCTTTATCAAAAGGGATGTCTAAAAAAATTTTGGAGACTATTTTAACAAAGCTATCCATCTCCTTTTCATTGGCTTCTCTGCGTTGATGTTTGGGGATCTTTTGTTTCCTCTTGGAATGACCTTCATCTTCTCTATCAAGATCCATGGGCTCAGATGTGTCAGTATTCTGTGTTGAAGCTTTCATGGTTGGACGCACAATCAAATTGGCATTGATGCTTGGCAGTCGAACCGATTTCCTCATATGTCGATCGACCCTGAATGGAGTTCGTCGATCGATGTTTCTATCTCTCTATCGGTCGACTGTCTCGTGCCAATGTCGACCAACGTTGGTCGATTCACACAAAGCTACTGATGCTGCAGAAGCTGTTGTCGATCGATGGTCATTGGCGGGTGTCGATCGACACCAATGCGAACTGCCGAATGACATAGAACTTTCCACACGAAAATCTCCTCCTTGGAGCTTTTCTCTCTTAACCTCTTGCCAAAAATCATCATCAATCAATGCGTTTAGATGGCGCTTCTGTCCAGCCTCCTTGATTCTTTGACCTCCTGCATTACACAGATGACCCTCGAGGTCATGAAGGTCTCCGATCTCATCCCTAATCAGTATCAAGGTAGCAACCATCTGAACTCGTCTGTGTCTGTCGATCGATGCGGGTTGGATGTCGTCAATCGGTGCTAAGCGGTTATCATCGGTCGATGAGGTGATGTTGATGTCGATCGATGTGTTTGCGTCTCTGTCGTTCGATGCGGAGTCATTGGTGTCGGTCGACGGTAGAGTTCGGATGATGGTCGATACATTCGGTGAAGAAGTGTCGGTCGACGCGGTACTAGTGTCGTCGACCGATGCTTGTCGTATTTTTTTACGGATTGAGCGTTCAATTCTGTCAGGGTCAGAGAGTGCCATCAATTCTTGTTCTTTGTTGCTTCTGGTGCTTCTTTGCATGTACCTGAAAACAAGGAAAATAAAAATTATTTATAACTTGAAAAATAAATAACAAACCCAGACTAAATCCTAGAAATTAATTCTAATGGCGATCTATGCTCCCTGGCAACGGCGCCAAATTTGACCTGGTTTGTATTTTATTCTAGCAGGGTAATGAATATCCTAAACAATCTACTGTCAAATTAACCCTAATCTTAACACACTCTATAATACTCTTATCAAAAGAGATCAGGTGTATTACTTAGGATCAAATCCACAAAGAGCAAAGGCACACAATAGATTTCTTATTTCTAAAGACTAAGCTAGGTGAATATATATATTAGTAATGGATAACCAAATTAAGGAAATATTCCTTGTCAAGAAGTAGGATGCAATATGGAAATATGCTATTGGTGCAATATGGAAATATGCTACTAATGCAAATATGTAAATATTCTTGATGCAAATATAAATGTAAATATGCTAGCTCTAAAGTTTCAAGCTTTATGAATTATAATGGTTAGGAGGCAGGGAAATGTAAACATTCTAAAACTCAAATGTTAACTATTTTGACCCTTTTAACTCCAACTCTCGTATGCGAGTAAAAGGAATGACCATCGATCGACGGCTGAGGCCTGGTGTTGATCAACGATGAAATCAGAAGGAAGTGTGGACGAGATTTGATAAGTCCACCAGCCTTATTAGACCAGCTCTCGCATGTATCTAACAACCTAGTTTAACAGAATCTATTCTGGCATAGAACCTACTCTCGTAGTTGTCCATGTCCTATCATCGAGATCCTAGTTAGCTACTCTAGAATGCAAGCATTAAGCACAACTCAATTGATGGATATTAACTTAACCTAACAATCATATTTTTTGGGTTAATCCAAAGATGTTATCATACAACCCTAAATCTAATTAGTAACTACTCAAGCATGATCTTTGTCACAAAAATCATAGATGAATAGAATATATATGATATAAAATATAAAAACCAAACGAGTTCCAGGAGGACTCTGAAGGAGTCTCTCCTTTCTCTCCTAATACAAAATGAATTAAAAAATGCCATGTCTATGCTTTTTCTTCTCTGTCTCTGTCAAGACATAAATATCAAACCCTAATTCTAGGTCAAAACTCATCAAGGTTATTTTTGTCTTTCTGTCTTGGGCTTTGATCATCGAACGATGGAAAGTGTGCTGCATCGATCGCTCTCGAGCTCAGATCATCGGTCGACGCTGAGTGTGATCCATCGATCGATGGCTTCGTCGACTCCTTAGATGATCAGATACGAATTCTTCTCTTCTAAATGCTCTAAAAGCTCCAAGTATCTCATATATCTCCAAAACGTTTCTGGACCTGTAAATATACTAAAACATAGCCTAGACACACATAATAGACTCTAAATAGAGCTTAGAATATGGCCTAAACTGGTAATAAATAGGCTATATCACCAAGCTTGCGTCTTTTTGACGGATTGGCTTGAAGGTGGGATCAACATTGAGTTCATGAGTTGTGATGGTTGGATCGATTCCTTTCATATCGGCGGTTAACCAAGCGAATGTGGAGACATTTCTTTTGAGGAATGACATGATCTTGTCTTTAGTCTCGTCGAGGAGTTAGGCACCGATTCTGACCGTCTTTGCTAGATCCTTGTCGTCGATGGTGACCTCAAGAATCTCTTCTTGCAAATGGTAGATCTTTTGGATTGGTTTAACGACTGTGTTGACATGGGCGACTGCTTTCTGGTTTTTCACTTTGGCAACAAGGAGATCGCGTGCGGCGGCCTGTCCCGACAAGGAGTAATGATTCGACTACCGTTCTCGGGGAATTTGACACACTGGTGATAGGTAGATGGGATGGCTTTCATAGCATGGATCCAAGGGGTTCCCAAAATAGCATTATACGGGGCTCGCACGTTGATGACGGAGAACTTGACGTTTTTGGGGACACCTTGGGCGTAGATGCGCAAGCGGATTGTTTCAAGCATAGTCTCGGATGATCTATTAAAGCCTGTTAAAGGACGTGCTGAGGGATTCATGTTGCCGAGATTGATCCCCATCTTGACGAGAGTGTTTTTAAAGATCAGATCGACTGAACTGCCGGTGTCCACCAAGATCTTGGTCACTGTGCAATCGCCAATTACGACCTCAACAAGGAGTGAATCGTTGTGCGGCATATGGACGTCTACAGCATCGTCAACAGAAAAGGTGATTTGGAGGCTTGCCTCCAGGGTGGAGGGCCAGCTTTTAGGAGTTACTGCTTTCTGACAGAACTCTTTCACGGACCTGACGGAGTCGTTGCAAGGGGGGATCCGCCCATGATGACATTCAGGCGGGGGATCACTCGGCGCTAGGTTCCTCTAGTTGACGCACTCGTTCGGCTTTGATTCTTGTGAGCCGGATGCGTAGATCTTTCTGGTCAGCCTGACTTGGCGATTCGTTAGGTTGCTTAGGACAGCGTCGTTTCAGCTTTTCCCGAAGGTTGGTAATCTGTGAATTGAGTTGGGTGCAGAGGTAGATGGCTTGGTACTTGTTTTCCTTGGTCTGACTGGTTGGGAGAGACTCCTGCATGTGTTGTCGGTTAAGATGGCAGTTCTCCCGCTTGGCTGTCAGCTCATGTCGGGCGTCAGACATGGTGAGAGTCATCGCCCTCGAGCCATCGGGAATGGGGAGCTCGTCTACCTTTAGTGTTTGATGGGCGATTGTTTCTCGTAAGCCCTAGACTGGCGGTATGTTTGTTGCTGAATCAGGAGACCGGGCGGCTCAAATCGTAAAGATCTTCCGACGGGACTTCGGCTTCTCCTCATCGGACGTGGAGTCGTCATCCGGGGTTGCTTCGTTGGCTCTCTTGCCATGGGGGATTTTCTTCCTGTCCTTGGTCTTGCTTCAGCTTTTGGGATTTTGCTTCGGAGGTTCGGGATTCGCGTGCCCCTTCTTAAAGGCTGTGAAGAGCGCCTCTTGGAGCTGCTTGCACTCCTTTGTGTCGTGTCCCTTGATCTTGTGGTAATCGCAATATTTACTGAGATCATAGGAACTGGTGGGGTTCGCTGAAGACTGGTTCTGAGGCTGTTGCGATTTCCCTCGGCATCCCTCTCCCAACCATTCCATCCCGGATCTCAAACAGTGGCGATTACAATGAAGTTTTAAGGAAAAGAAAGATGATCGGAGCTTCGTAGGAGCGTCGACGGGAATACACGGAGGTTCGATCGGTTGTGAAACCCTAATCTTGTCGTCAGTGTTCTTTTGTCTGTTTTTGGATCCTTCTCCTCCTCTTCGCTCCTTCCTATTTATATTTGATCGTCCTCCTTTCTTAGGTTGTTCGCCCTAGGAGATAAATCAAGGCCTACATCTGATGGGTTTTGGGGCCATGAAAGAATCCTCATTTACTTGGCCAATCGATCAAACAGGAATCCGAGCCATGGGCCCAGACGATCGGTCTTGGAGGGATCGGCTCTCTCGGCTGATCCCGAAAGAGAGGTCAAATGGACTAAGTTCGGTTGTTGGAAGGGCCTCATGGACGAATGCTGGGATTCATCACCAACATGTTCGTTGATCGTAACTTTAAGGATCGAAACCTTAAAGTGAATAGAGTTCAAGGCCAAAAACCCAAACCCAAAGAGAAAGAGAAAAGACGGGATCAGAGTGATTGAACCTTCGTATGTACTGGACAGATGGAAAGGATGATTGGGAAAGCATTTTAGTAATCAGCATAGATGATGGTATCTATCTAAAGGACAAGATAGTATCATGAGAAATGAGAGTGTTATAGGAGAGTAAAGTAAGAAGATGATCCAGCGATCATTCAACTGAATATATATGAAGACGATAATGGAAACCTTGAGGAGGATACTCAAGGAACATTGGTGGACAGAGTAAAGTGATATGGAGATGAGTGGAGGACGAGTGAAGCATAGGAAATCAAGAAGTACAAAAATGAGAGGATTCAAGAATAAGGGGAATGATTGGGAAATCATCAAGGTAGAGCGAGATCCGAATCAGAACTACGAATGAGGAAATGGAAAGAACACATCAAGGGTGAACCGACGAAGACACACAAGATTGCAAGACGAAGTAATCCAAGAAGTGAGTATCATCAAAACACATCAAGGAGGAGCATCTTGTGAAAAAGGGCAATTTGCCATCTAGGAATTCGTGGACGAATTCTATAAAGGGGGGGAAGAATGTAGTAACCCTCCTGAAGGGGTAGAATGGTCAAGATAAAAAAATAGGAATTTGAAGCGAAGATTTTGGGAATCAAAGAATTTTTAGGAATGTTAAGTTTCCATCACGAAAAACTTGACATGAATCAAAGAAAATGGAAGATTGGTCGAGCATCTACTTGGTGGTCGAATCGCGGGCGATAAGGATCGATCGAGAAGTTTTGAATTACGAGGTGGTTAAAGAGTTGATCGTGGGTGAACCATGAGTTGAATATTCCACTCGACCATGGTTAGATAATGTGATAGATTGATCAGAAGGACATTTTGGAAGCATCAGCTTTTGGAAGCACAACGTTTTAGGAGCATGAAGTTTTAGGCGCACAACATTTCTGAAGCACGACGTTTTTGGAAAATCTTCGTATCAGTAAAATATCATTTTGGAGACATAATGTGTCAGAAGCAGGACGGGAATTAAGCAGGATGGGAAGTAAGCACAACGGGATCAAAGCACGAAAGGAAAAACCAAAGTTAGTGAAAAAACTAATTTTGGTATTATGGTATTTTCGTGGAAGCCAAGGATTCGGATATATTTACCGTCAAGGTCAAAATTCATTTTGGAATTATTAAAGATATTCAGCTCATCAGAATGGGCGTCGAAAAATATTCAGGATTGATCGCGGGTCAAAAATTAACCGAAAGGGTCGAAATCAGACAAACAGACTAAGAAGTTCAAGGTGGTTTGATCTATGAGTTTAGGACGTGGTGGCAACTTTCTGGCAGGGTATGTGGCAAATGATGCACGAGGTGTTGCAGTACAAACTATCAGAGCATGCAGAGTGACATGTAGAAGGACAAGGTGCCACTTCACCTGCGACCAAAGCATGTTGATCGACATGTGGGTGCCGTGGTGTCGACTTGCATGCAACCAGTCCATGGTGTCAACTGTCTAGCAAGCTGATTGTCTATCAAAGAACGATATGTTTCCGTTCATGGAAGTTGGACATGCGGGCTGACATGTAGGGAGTGGTGTATCGCGTTGCATGCACTTCAGTCATGCAGCAAGGCATGTGGACGGGGTGTGTCGTCCTGCATAAGATTGAGGCATGCATCACGACATATGTGCGCCGTGTGTCGCCGTACATGCGTCCGGAAGCATGCGGGCTGACACACAATCACTCGTGTGACCTCTCCTCACTGGTTGGTGGTTTCTATAAATACCAGCCACCCCCCTTCAGTTTCAAACATCCCATATCACAACAAAGCAAGTTCAAAACATGGGTTAGAGAGAGAGAGAGAGAGAGAGAGAGAGAGAGAGAGAGAGAGAGAGAGAGAGAGAGAGAGAGAGAGAGAGAGAGAGAGAGAGAGAGAGAGAGAGAGAGAGAGAGAGAGAGAGAGAGAGAGAGAGAGAGAGAGAGAAAGTTGGGCGTTTTCAAAAGAGTACTCGAAGTTCTGAAGACCGATATTTCACCGAGAAGGCCAATTTTGTCCAATCGATGATTTTCTGCGATTGTGATGGGGAAGCTCTGCCCAAATCAAACCGTTCAAGCCAGTCAGATTCTTTGATGATCAATTGGAGGTGCTGTCCAAGATTATTTCAGTTCCACGGGTTAGGTTCAGTCAAGGTCACGGTTGGGTTTTGGCCAAGTCCTCTCCGATCAACCAACTGCTTATCGGCATAAAACACTTTGAGTTGGTTTGGTTGGTTTTTTTGAATTCCACTTGGAATTTAGGGTAGGGTAGCTTAGTGGCTATGTTTAAGTTCCACTTGGAACATAGGGTTGATCGAGTTGCATATAGATTAGAATGATCACTTTATTGCATGATAGAGTCCTTAGGGTTATTTATTAAACCAAACTCAGCTTAGCACTTGCTAAGCTGAGATGAAATGGAATTAAAACCGAGTTAATAACCTGACTAGGACTAGGGTGCATCATGTTTTATATTCTTGTGTGTTGATATGGTTTAGTGCAAGTTCCCGTTATCTTTTTTTTTTTTTTGATCAAAAGGTTCCTGTTATCTTTAAAGATAGATTATCAGCAGGAAGCTGATTTATCTGGGTAACAGATTAATTGAGTAGAATGCTTGTTAGATTAATTAAATGCTAGCTTGTTTAATTAATATTGTTGATTGAGGTTAGTCAGCTCTTGGTAAGGGAGTGACTAACTGGTTGTGTTGTTATGATATTATTGTAATAGTTGATTAGATCTTAGTACTAGGGATCCTAGGCCATATAGGCCGGAACGCATGTACTAGTAGTTAGTATTGTACAGTCGAGAGTTTAGTTAGGTTCTGGAATCTATGTCTTTAGGCTAGGTTCTGGAATAAGGTTGTGTTTAGTGTGTGATGCCGACAGCATGTGCGTAACCTGCCCATGCTAGGCATGTTTAAGGGTGAATTAATGTTTCCTCGACCTCGTACCCAGCGGGTTCAGGGAAATCCCGTATTCACTGGATCGGGAAGACTCTGAGAGACGGGGTCATGGTCTAGGGCTGAGTATTACACGACGGTGTAATGTGGCAGTGACCCAAAGGACTGTGGGCTGTTGCACGGTTACCCGATGGACTGGTGGTCCGCGGTCGGTTGAACTTCCTTCTTCTGGCCTTTGTGGTAGGGAGATAGGATGTTGCTGATAGAGAGGAAGAACACGAAGTCACTAGGGACCAGGTTAGATTGTGTGTTGCGTTAGAGTGTCTTAAAGGGTTATGGAACCCTAGAGTAAGTGGTAACACTGATATATGGTATTACAAGTTAGATTGACTCGTAGTTAGTTAGAGTCTTATTATTGTGATTGTGTTTGTGGATTATTGATTTACTTGCAGGTTTCTAACATCAAGATTGAATTCCGAGTTAGGTACCGGATTAGGCTTGGTGTCTCTTTGGTTAGTGTAGACCCGATGTTGGTTGTTATGTTGTTTGTAGGATTGCTTTTGAAGGGTTGTGGATACTAAAGCTATGCGGTATCATGTTCTTGTATGATTGTTGGTTGATTGCTTAATGATACTTGTATATTCTAAGTGTCTAATACTACATGTGTAGTGAACTCAGGCACAATATGGTTAACTACGGATTGGTTGTTGACTTGTTTTAATGCAGGTTCCCGTTACTTGAAGTTATATCATTGCAAGAGGCCAAGTCTAACTTAGTAACAGTTTGATTTGACAGTAAATATGATTGATTGTTTAGCCTTAGCTTTATTAGCATGCTTAGGCTAGGTTGATTGTTATTTTGGGTTGTCTGGGTTAGTTACTAGGTTTCGGGTAGAGGGCACCATCTCACTTAGTAAGTTAGGTTACTCACCCAACTCTGTTGTCCTTTTTGTAGGTAACTTTAGTTATGGATGATCGGGGTAGCTTGTAGCTGGACGTGAGGACCACCATAGTAGATTTTCATGCCTTTTGTAAACGGTTTTGTTATTTTTGTTTACTTGACTTGATTTGGCATTAGGTCGGGCCTAATCTTAAATTATTCAATGTAAGGATATTTCTTTGAATTAATAAAGTATTTGTTTTATATGCGCATCATGAGTACTCAGATATTTGACTAGTCCGGCCTAACACAACATTAGTGATTTTTGTGGGTTGAAAAGCTTTAGGCCTCGATCTAATGGAAACGCTAACTTTTGGTATGGGTTGTGAAGCCTTAGGCCTTGACTAAGCGGGACGAGTTAGTGGATGAACTGGTCTAAGTTGCATAGTGATTTTTGTGACTTGGCCGGATCGTCCCTAGCCTGTCATGTAGCGCTTCCGTACCATGGTGTTGGGTTGGACGGCCAGTCATGTTCTTGTTTGATTGTTGGTCGGCCGGTTGGCTTATTCATCTCTAACCCTGGTTGTTGGTCGGTCGACTGGTCATGTTCTTGTTTGATTGTTGGCTGGTTGGTCGACCATATGTCAAATCCGTGCCCGCTTAGGGCTTTTAAAGATATTTTGCTCGAATTTATAAGATTACGGTTTTATAAATTGAGAGAACTGCCACTTAAAGGATATATAGGGACATGGTGTGAGTTGTCGTCTCATTCCTGTTTCTCAGACTATCACTGTACCTGTCGATGCGTAGGATGAGAATACTCAAAGTATTTTAGTTCATGGAGACTCATAAATGTACATGTACAAATGAAGAGACAAATTTTGGGATCTCCTATCGGGGTGTTGATACTATGCCTTTGAGATGTAAGAGACCAGTGTGACTGGGTTTAGGGAAAGGCCTAGGTTTACTCTCGGCTTAAGGCTTTGCGATGACAAATCGGCTTTCGTTTTACTTGTTACGATTTCAACCTGATTTGTACTGATTTAAAGTCTGCAAATTGTTATTGGCTTATATTACTTGTCTTGGTAAGAATAGAGCTACTTCCAAAGGCTGTTTGAAAGTGCTGCCCAAATTTTTTGATTTCTTGCATAGTGCGCTATGTTATCCTTGTCGGATGTACGAGAGCCTATCCTTACGGGGATGGCTAAGTCGGTTTAGGACGTTAGAGTTTGTTTGTTGTGATCAGCAACAACAAAATGATAAATGTTACTGTTTACAGGTGCATTATCGTTGAGAGGTGTGTTCTCGTATTTTGAGTTCCTGAGATGAGAGTTTTGAGTGGAATATTTTGACGAAAAACGGTTATTCGAGCGTTAGCGACGTCTCGCTGTTCCGAAGGTTGCGTTTTTCTTATACCGCGTTTCGTGGTTTAAATGGTCTCAGGCTTGGAGAGCTGCTTGCGGTAGAGAAACTGTTGTTTCTGTTAGGATGCTAAATTGTTCGATTGTGATCAAGGAATTAGGACCAAAGGTTCTCGTAAATTTACCCCAGGGAAGAAGCGTCTACCTTCACGGCGCTTTGTGAAGTGTTGGCCTTCCAAGATTTATATCGTGTACTTTTAGGATAACTCGTATAGCCCTAGGAGCTTTGTTACAAATGTTTCATAACATGCTGCATTTTACGGGTAAAACAATGCGGGTTTAAAGTGAATTGTGGAGAATATTGAACTTAATCGATTGACCATAAGTGTAAAGTTCTCGTTAACTGTTTGTTATGAAGAATTTATCGTACGATTTCCGCTTCTGGGTTATTCGACAAATTGTTTGCGTAATCGTAACTTGGCGTTTGATGACAAATTGTGGATTGTCATTTTAGCCGTTAAGTGATTGAAGCGGTTGTCATTCAATTGTTTTGGTTTGGCATGAAGGTTGTGTTCAGCTGTATAACCAATGACGTAGTTGGTAAAGGACTAGACCATTGCACTTTTGTGTTAACATTAATGTCATATTAGCTTACGATTGTCCTTAAAGGGGATGCCGAATTCTGGCGTAGTTGGTCGAGAACCAAATAGTGTATGTTGAGATCGATAGGCCAAGTATAGCGGAGCTTTCCATTTTATGGCTTCTGGTTGTTGAAGACGGTTTTCCATTTTAGGTTTCAGTTATACGATGAAGTTTTCGTATGATGTTTCCTTTAGTGGTATGAAAATTGTTTCGTTTTTGTCTGAGGAAGGCAAAGCCTAAGAGACTGGATATAAAATCCATGCATAGTAAGTTGTGGGTTGATTGCCTGCTTGGATGTAACCAAGGGAAGTGAAAGGTAGAAGTCAGCGACCTGCCAGGAGCTTTGTTTTTATTATACAAAAATTATCTACGATAGTTCTGAAAGCTGCTTCGTATGACTTGATTTGCTATATATAAGAAAGTATTGTGAGAGGGGCTTCTCATAGAAGTAAATGGAGAGTGTTTCTCGCAAATACTCGTGATATTTCCGAACAAGGAATATGTTTTCCTCTTTCTATTTTTCATATTGTGAAGTCATTTTGCATGGCACCGATCTTGTTTTCCCGTGGACTGTTTCCTATACAAAGTTTTTTTTATACAAAAATAATGGGTGACCAGTTTTACGAAGATAGGAAATCGAAGATGTCAAAGTTACGATGTTTCGGTGGATTACATGGGAAACGTTTCCGCTTTGATTTTGACCTTTGGTGAAAGTTGCTTGGAATTACTCATGGAGTTTTACCAAAGGTTATTTCGTTGATTTAGTCATTAACCGTCATGTTATTAGTCAGAAGTTGGTACAAATTTTCTAATTGCAAGATTGCGACAAGAGATGATGTAGAGTTTTCAAGACTATGTTTATAGACAAATCTTAGATTATCATTTTATTTTTGAAGTCATTTTGACGGGGCATCGCATAGCCTAAGTGTTTTTCTGCTTATTGCTGCGAGAGTTTGCTTTTTCGAAAGCGTTTTCTTGATGCTGAAGCAAAAAAGATTTTGAAGTATGGGAGTATACGAGTATAGTATATGTACCTACTCCCCCCCTTTTTTAACGAAAGAAAATAGATTAATTGTTCTTTAGGAAGCGAGATGAGTATGCTTGAATGCGTGGTGATCGTTTCTTTGTTTTACGAGAGATCAGATCGGTTTGCAGGTTCTGCCAGGACAGTTAAAGAACAATAGAACAAGACTGGAAAATTTCCTAAGACTTAGCTTGCTAGACTATCCACCTATATTTTAAGTTTCCTAATATTTACGGCAGCTTCCAAGACGATTTCATTCATTCCAACAAAAAATTAAAAGCCTGATAAAATTTTCTAAGTCGGACATACCTTAATCTCATCGATTATTCCAGATTAGGAAAAAGGAAGCAATGGACAAGATGAAATTCGGGTGAGGTTTCCAGTTTCTCAAGCTGTGAACAAACTGGTCCTGTCCCAGCCCTTATTGTCTTTGTTTTTCTGTTGATTGTTTCATATGATCTTGTTTGACTTTACGAATGATGTTTCGCAAAATATTGCCGAGCATAATCTTACGAAAGAGGTTTTGCAAAATGTTGTCGAGCTTAATTTTGCAAAAAGTTATTCCTGAGAAGTTCTTGGAAAACGTTTCTTGGTTGAACCTCCACTTGTTGAAATTTCTCCAACTTGGTAGTAAGACGAATTTTACGGGGTTTGATAGATTTTATCGTTGCCCTTTCTGTTTAGACAGAGAAATCACGAGCTTGTGTTCGTGCTCTTCTTGTGGCGAAAAGTCGCGACTAGGTTTTTTATTTTTTCGAGCACTGCAGCATTTGCCATAGGATCAGTCGTTGCTGGAGTTTTTTACCAGCGTTGACGAGAGCTGCAATTTTTTCTTACATATTCCCATACATCGCTTCGATCAAGCATTTTGCAGCTGTGAGTTAGAGTAATCTGTCTCCCCCTCCTTCTAGCTCCAAACTGTGGGAACCAAAATTCACACTTTCGTTTTTAATGAACGGAGGAAAGCAAAGAGAACCCTACTTTCCTTGAGGTCCGGATTCTCTGCGAGAACCGACGACAAGTAACCAAATAAATGCGAAAAATATGTAAAGATAACATAACAAATTTAGAAAAAGTATATCCTTATTTTTAATTTGCGTATGAGTGTTCCATAGACAAAAGCGTAAAGGAAACTTGTCTTGAAACAAGATTACAAAGGAAATCGTATAACACAGCCAGCAAAACCCTAGATAAGTTAGCTAGCATAGCCGGCTATGTCAAGGAAAACCGATGTGAGCGGCAACTCGATTAGCAATAGACGAAAGAGATGCAAAAAAGGTTTTGTTGGATTTGGGACTGGACCTTATCAAAGGCTGCCTACGTACCCCTTTCGAGGATCAAGTTGAACGTAGTTCAATTAGAGAGAGAGTGGAACAAGATATCAAACTGCATTGGGCGAGTTCGTCTAGTATGTGTGCAAGTCATAGAAACCAAGCTTGTGACACCCCCGATCGTAGATGACCGGAAATGACATGGTCAATGCTGACCCAAGGTTCTCAAATATTTTCAAGTTCCTTGGACTAGCAATATGAGAACATCAACACTCCTATCAGATATCACTTAAGGATTTTCAACCCGACCAAGCAATACCCGATAGTTAGTTCACCCCTTACAAGGACTAATATCATATGCAACCCATACTTTTAAAAAAAAAATTTATACATTATATAATTATTCTTTCAAAAGCATCTTACACAAATTTTAAAGGCTAACCTCGAGGTTTTTGGTAAACAAAATTTATACATAGGATAAACCAAAACGACTTTTGCAAGGATATAAAACTACAACTGGCTAATGCTGTTCCTTCCAATCCTAGAGTAAGGTATCCCACCTACTGGTAACCTGCATCACAAATGAGTCATGAGTAACTAGTTTACTCAGTGAGTCTAATCCCGCACCCTAACATATATTAAAAATATCCCGAGCAATGAACTCCATTTTTGTGCAGGGGAAATATATTCCATAACTAATAAAAATATATATAAGGCCAATCATTCCATCGATGTGAACCTTATCTTAAATAACACATCCATGACACCCGCCATTCACCCATACTTATAATATATATATACTAAACCCGAAAAACCACCAAGGCTAACCGAGCCTAGCGGAAAAATAAATATAACCATCATCGCCATCAGATATTCAAAGATCGAACATCTAACGCTGCATGCAGTTACACGGCCTCCAGGGTGCGACCCCGTCATCGTGTCTTTGTGACCTTGTTCCATATCGCAGGACCAATTCACGGTAATGCGGGACTTTTAGGAGAGTGAGTATACAATAAGACTTCACATGATTTATACTTATATATTTAATAATATAATTATATATTAGTACTTGAGAACAATTACTAAAGCTCGAAATAAACCTCAAATAATTATTCGGAGTTATAGATCAAGAGACAATACTTAATCAATCAAACATATTTAGTATGCAATAGTGCTTTACTCATTCATAACTCATCAATCATTTATCTAGACTCACCATTGAATCCATGAGATTGGCTAAGAAAGACTAGTCTCGAGCTCAAGCTAATCACACTCCACTCAACTCCTTATTCAGAACGTCCACAAGGAAGATCCGGTTGATCCCACCACTGACCTCGACCATCTAAACCAATAACAGAACGTTTGTAACAAAGGTTAATCAGTCCGGTTCTAATCAGTTCCCAACAGCTTAGCTTGGTTCTACTCAGACCAGATCAGTTCAAGACAATTTAAGATCCTAGACAGAACGGCTCAGATAAGTACTAGACAAGATCAAATCAGTTTGGTTACACTTAGCTAAGTTAAGTTCAGTTTGGTTTAACGATAAATCCTTTCAGCTAAGTTGTTGAGATGCTAGGTGACCATTAACTGAACTAATATCAATACACATAAGGGCTTAATAAATTCATCCAGACATAAAGATCAACTACTCATTCAACTGGTTTCAATCTAAACTGATCTGAATCAAAAGGCAAAACAGTTTACCGATTCAAATCAAACACTGTCTGAACTCAGGTGATACACCACGTTAGGATGAAGCCACGCCCAACCTGATAAGTACCATATAAATGCAAGGTTGAATTCTTTCAGAAAAAAATCTCAAGTAAACCAACATAACTTCTCACAGAAAACTGATCCACAAATATCTTACCGATCAAAATCAAAGGCTGATGAACATGGGTGATTCTCAACTTCAGAACACCAAGATTTCAGCTCTTAATCACATAAATACTCACTGATTAGTCACAAGATGGTGAATGGTCTTTTTGGGCAGTTTTTGACCTAACGTTTCCCGTCCATCGGATCTCGTCTTTCTTTTAGATAAAATATTTCAGCTTTTATGAAACTTGACCACAATAATTAAAACTCGACCATAACTATCAAGGGAAGGTCTTTCGACCACACGACAATCTCGTCGAGACATTAATTCTCTGGGTCGGTTTCTATTTTTAAATCTGATCGACCAACTCCAAACTGGTCGAGCGGAATTTTTCTCGACCAAAAACTTATTGGTTTGTGAGGGTTATTACAGAGATTTTCGAGAATAAAGCCTAAGGTTTCAAAGTGTGGAGAGTTCTAAGGGCTCCCAAGTCGTCCCCTTGCTCCTTGCCTTGGCTCTTCCTTATATATGCCGCCAAGGTCGGCCATCTTTGCGGGAGTTTTCCTTATCTTCTAAAGATTCATATTTATCTTGGAAACTTCATATTTATCCTCTTCCATTTATCCTTATCAAATTCAAGTTAAACAATCATTAAATTTGGGCATATCCTTGCGATAGACCTTTGGTGGGCTTTCGTCATGTTTTAGGCCGTTTAGGCCGTTTTATGACTTATGTGTTCTAAAGATTATTCTCGGATATATCGTCGAGTTGTCCGATATCCATTTTCTATGTCGCTGGTTTTACGAACTGAACCATATAGATTCATTGAGTCGAGGATATGATGGTGTTTAAGTAACATATATCATCTTGACGCTTTGACTTGAACTTTTACAAGAAAACATGTGTTGCTCGTTTTCTTTGTAAAATCTGATCGAAAACTACGATTGGGACAAAACATAAGAGATTCTGATCAAGACTCAAAGGATAACAAAACGAGAAGCTATGTGGTGACCTGGTTGCCATATGGCGACCAGGGAGCTGCATTTGGCGAACAGGGAGCTGCATTTGGCGACCTGGGAGCTGCATTTGGCAACCTAGGAGATGAATCTAGCAACATGGTCGCCATATGTCAACCTGAGATCTGTATTTGGCGACCTTGTCACCATAATGCGCATTGGGGGCTGTATTTGGCGACTTGGTAGTTGTATTTGGCGCCTGGTTTCCATATGATGACTTGGGAGCTGTGTGGCAGGTTTGGACAAGGGGAGAAGGTTGGTCGCCGTATGGTATGTCCCACTCGCCGCATGGTCTGTCCTACTCGCCGGATGGTCTGTCCTACTCGCCGCATGGTCTATCCCACTCGCAGTATGGTCTGTCCCAATTGCCTTATGGGGTGTCCCACTCACCGTTTGGAGAGCCGGAGATGGGTCGTCCTGGTCGCCATATGGCAAGGCGGGAAGGGATCGTCTCGGTCACCATATGGTGACCTAGGCTTGGAGTGTCCTGGTCGCCATATGGTGACCCGGGTTGTTACGGTTGCGGTCGCCATATGGCAACCCGGACTTGGGGTGTCCCGGTTGCCATATGGCGACCCGGGTTGGTAAGGTCAAGGTTACCATATGGTGACCCAGACTTGGAGTGTCGCAGAACTTACTCCGCAACATAGACCAGTTCATCCACTAACTTGTCCCGCTAAATTAAGGCATAAGGCTTTGCAACTCGTACCAAGACTTAACGGTTCCGTTAGATCGAGGCCTAAGGCTTTTCAACCCGTACCAAGACCTAACATTGTGTTAGACCGGGCTAGTCAAATATCAGAGTACTCATGATGCTCATGAAAAAAATAATTTATTAATTCAAAAATATTCATACATCGAAATAATTTAAGAATGGCACCCGGCCTAATGCCAAATCGAGTCAACTAAACACAATTCACAATACCGTTTACAAAAGGCATAAAAATCTACTCCGGTGGTTCTAACGTCCGGCTCCAAGCTACTCTGATCATCCATATCTAAATCTACCTGCAAAAAGGACAACAGAGTTGGATGAGTAACCTAATGTCACTCAGTGAGCTGAAGGCCTCTACCCGCAACCTAGTAACTAACCCAAACAAACCAAAATAACAGTCAACCTAGCCTAAGCATGCAAATAAAGCTAAGACTAAACAATCAATCACAACTAATATCTAAACAAACCGTTACTAAGTTAGATTCGGCCTCCTGCAATAATCTAACTTCATGTAATGGCAACCTGCATGTAAACAAGTCAACAACCAATCTCCAATCATCAATCACCATTCAATAACCTCAATTCCTAACTACTCAAACCGTTACCAAGTAAGACCGGCCTCCTGCCATAATCTAACTTCAAGTAACAGAGTAACGACAAGTCAACATCCAAATGATTGTGGCTTACATACCACCAACAATCACAATAACAAGATACTAACTAATTATGACTCAATCTAACTCATAACACCGTATATCGGTGTTACCACTTACTCTAGGGTTACCCTTTACGACACTCTAACACAACAAAACACTCTAACCCAGGCATTGGTGACTTCGTGTTTCTCCTCATCATTCTCGGAAATATCCTATCTCCTTGTTACAAAGACTAGGAGAAGGAACTTTCAACCGATCGCGGCCCATGGTACAGTAAGGTCACCGCGCGACAGCCCCAGTACAGTCGGGTCACTACCAGGTGTCGACACCCCCAATACAGTCGGGTCACTGCCAGTCACTACACCATCGTGCAACCACTCAGCCATAGGTCATAACCCATCTCTTTGAGTTTTCTCGATCCAGCGAATAAGGGGTTTCCTTGAACCCGCTGGGTACGAGGTCAAGGAAACACTAATCAACCCCTAAACATGCCTATCAAGGTGGGTTACACACAATCTATATGGCATCACTCTCAAACTCTACAACACTAACCACTAGTACCAGTAATCCAGCCTATATGGCCTAGGACCCTTAGTAATAACATCTAATAAACTACACAACAATATCATAATAACTCAACCAGTTAGTGACTCCCTCACCAAGAGTTGACTAACCTCAATCAACAAGATTAATTAAACAAGCAAGCATTTAATAGTCAAGCAATCTACTCAATCAAACCGTTACCCAGATAGTTCAGCCTCCTGCTCAAAACTATATTTAAAGATAACAGGAACCTACACTCAACCATATCAACACGCAAGAATAGAAAATATGATGCACCCTAGTCCTAATTAGGTTATTAACATAGTCTTAATTCCATTTTATCTCAGCTTAGCATGTCCTAAGCTAAGTACGGTTCAATAAAATAACCCTAAGGACTCTATCATGCAATAAGGTGAGCATTCTACTTTATATATGCAACTCTATCTAACCTAAGTTCCAAGTGGAACTCAAGCATAACCATAAACTATCCTAAATTCCAAACGGAACTCAAACAAAACCAACTCACAGTGTTCTATGCCGATAAACAGCTGGTTGATCAGAGAGGACTTGGCCAAAAGCCATTGAACGATTTGAGTGGACTTGAATAGACTGATCTTGACTCGTACAAAACCTCCTATTAAACTGGTATTGACAGAACTTAACTCGAGCAAAACCTTCTCTAGCTCATGGACAATTCTTCAGACTTTCCGGCGGAGTATCGACCTTCATAACTTCAACTGATCTGAACTAATCTGAGCAGCACCTCTGCTTGATTATTAAAGAAACTGACTGTCTTGGGCGGACTTATATGGACAGAGCTTCAGATGAACAGAACCTTCCCTAGGCACTCACTCAAAATTGATATATAACTCATCTTGAAAACTCTCTAAAACTCTCGAAAAAACTTGGAAACTCTTGCTTTCTTTTTCTACTTTTCTCTCACGTTTTAAACTGGTTTGGACAGGTCTGGATGTTTTTAAATGAGCTGGGATCGTGGGGTATTTATAGGAAGCATCAACAAATCAGATTCAGGTTGGTGGCAGCCCGTGTGTCGCTTCGCATAGCTCCGGACGCATGCACGGCGAAAACTCCTCCTCCAAATGGCTGGCTGCATGACCAGGATGGAATGAAAGGTGACACCACGTCCTTAAGATTTAATATGCACGACCTGGCTGCATGCAAAGCAACACCACAGCGCCTACATGTCGATCAGCATGCTTCGGTTGCAGGTACGGCGATATCTCGTATGATGAGGATGAAAAACAAATACTTTATTAATTAAAGAAATATTAATACGTCAAAATAATTCAAGAGTGGCACCCGGCCTAATGCTAAATCGAGTCAACTAAACACAATTCACAATACTATTTACAAAAGGCATGAAAATCTACTTCGGTGGTCCTAACGTCCAGCTCCTGGCTACTCTGATCATCCATATCTAAATCTACCTGCTAAAAGGACAACAAAGTTGGATGAGTAGTCTAATGTCACTCAGTGAGCTGGCGGCCTCTACCCGCAACCTAGTGACTAACTGAGACAACCCAAAATAACAATCAATCTAGCCTAAGCATGCAAATAAATATAACGCTAAATGATATAGCCTATTTATTACCAGTTTTAGGCCATGTTATAAGCTCTATTTAGGGTCTATTATGTGTGTCTAGACTATGTTTTAGATTATTTACAGGCACAATAACCTTTTGGAAGTATATGAGATACTTGGAGATTTTGGAGCATTTAGAGGAGAAGAATTTGTAGCTGATCACTTAAGGAGTCGAAGTATCCATCGATCGACTACACATACTTGGCGTCGACCTCTGATTAAAGACTAAGATCAATCAATGCAACACACTTGCCATCGATCGACGTCCAACTCGCAGACAACAGATTTCAAGCCCAAGTCAGAATGACGAAAATGCCTTGGACGAGTTTTGACCTAAGTTTAGAGTTTTATATTTATATCTTAAGAAATAATAAAAAAGACAATGAGAAAAAATCATTATTCTATTTTCTACCTATTGTATTAGGGTTAGGAGAGAAAGGAAGAACTCCTTCAGACTCCTCCTGGAACTCCTTTGGTTTTTATCTAATTTATATTCTATATTTATTTCATCTATGATTTATGTGACAAATATCATGTTTGAGTAGTTATCATGTTAGAGTAGCTAACTAGGATCTCGAAGATAGGACATGGACAACTACGAGAGTAGGTTCTGTGCCATAATAGACTCTATTGAACTAGGATGTTAGGCGCATGTGAAAGTTGGTCTAATAGGTCTGGTGGACTTATCAAATCTCGCCCCACACTTCTTTCTGATTTCACCGTAGATCGACATCAGGCTTTTGCCGTCGATCGATGTTCTTTCCTTTTGCTCGCATACGAGAGTTGGAGTTAAAAAGGTCAGAATAGTTAACATTTGAGTTTTAGTATATTTACATTTCCGTGTTGCCTATTCCCTAAAATCCATTTAGTTTGAAACCCTAGATCTAGCATATTTACATTTGCATCTAGTTAATTAATAGCATATTTTATATTTGCATTAGTAGCATATTTCCATATTTGCATTAGTAGCATATTTTCATATTGCATTAGTAGAACTTACCCCGTTTCCCCACATAGTGGTCGGTTTTGAAGCTGGAGTATTCAAGGATTGTTCTGGTCCTTCCATCTAGGATTCTTTGATGAAATCTTCCTATTTAAGTATCTTGAAGTTTAAATGCTTGAGATCTTCAAGCGGTTCCACGTTCTTTGCTTCACAATCTTCTTCATGCTCCATTTACTCTTTAACAACTAAGCATATTATTTGATGATATCTCTCAGTTCATGTGTGGTATTGGTGAGATTCTTGATTTTATGTACCCTATTTCCTGCCATGTAAATAGTAATACCTTGTTTGGTTCGAGCCAAGCTTCCCTGATGGTCAGAATGGTGAAATCTTCCATGAAGTCAAAATCAGATGGATTGGAACGTTGTTGAATGTTGGCTACTTCTGGTTTGAGTCTGGGGGTATCTCCTGGAACCATTGTGTCTAGAAGACCTTTTATGACTTAAATACTCTTTTAATTAGTCTCCTACTCTTGTAACATGTCAGTTATGATTCCTTGACCTCTGATACACTAGTTTAATAGGTATTTGGTTTTATGATCGCATCACACCCCCAGACAGACGGACAGTAGAAACATAAATTTTAAAACTTAGAAGACATGCTGCTAGAATGTATATTGGATTGTGAAGGAAGTGGACAGAAAACCATTTGCTAGTGGAGTTCACATACAACAACAGTTTGATAAACTAGTTTAATAAGTGTGTGGTTTTATGACCGCATTACACCCCAAACAGATGGGCAGTAGAAGAAGAAATTTTAAACCTTAGATACATGCTGCTAGAATGTATATTGGATTGTGAAGGAAGTCGGGAGAAAAAAAATTGATAGTGGAGTTCACGTACGACAACAGCTACCACTAGAGCGATCATTGAGATGTTGCCTTATGTGTCATTGTAAGGGAGACCATGCTGGACACCCATGTGTTTGACCGAAGTGGGGAAGAGGCGAGACCATGAGCCTAGCCTGGTTAACGAAAAGTAGAGCATATAAGCACTGAAATAACTTAGATTTTGCAGTCGGAGATGCGGTGTAATTAAAGATGAGGACCTTCCACAAGAGTGATCCCAATAAAAAGCTGAAAAGTAGAATCCAATGCACATGGGACATATGTGATCACCAAAAGGGTCAGTGCTCTGGCATACCGGATGTCGCCCTCGCAGGAGATGTCAGAATTTCACAACATGTTTCATGTATCAACGTTACACAAGGTTGTTCGAGAACCCAAGCTGATCTTGCCACAGCCATCAACAGACGTCGACGTAATTTATCATTAGTTAGTGAACCCTCAGTGATTGTCGACCAGAAGGAAACTAAGTTAATGGAAAAGGAACACTAATGGTGTTAATTTGTCGGTAACAGGATGGAATCTTAGAAGAAGCATGGTAACCAGAGACTCGGTTAAGGAATAACCATCTTAGGGTGTTACCCAACGAGGGACAAACATGAGACGTCACGCTGAATTCGAGGGTAAATTCCCAATTAGTAGGGAAATTATAACACCTCATGCCCAGCTCAAAAAGAAGCCCACACACGGGAGGTCCAAAAGGGAGAATCCTAGATATTTTTCCTTCTTTCCTTATAAAAGGAGGAGCCCCTTAGGTCGGAAGATCAAGGAGACCAAGTGAAGCCTGCCAAAGCAAAGCCATGCCTGCCTCCTCCATGTTGTAGCTTTGCACCACTGTCGCCACCCGCCTCTGTCCCTTCATTTCGCCGACAACCCCGGAGCCCGAGCAGTTGATTTTGTAACCCTAGTTGTCGTCTTCTCAAATCTGTTGAGTGTAACCACATCCAATTTCAGCCATAAGAGTGCAGATCAGATACTGTGACAGTCTCTCCTACATCTTCTGGATCCATATCTAACCTTCAAGCCAAGCTAAGGTGAGGACCAAGCTGTGAACTCTTCTTATGTCTTGCAAGCCTTCACGAAGATAAATCCTTGTTAATGATGTCTAGGTTTAGTTTAGGATACATATTGATAAGTTGAATTGCTAAATCTAGTGTTTATTTGTGTTGAAGTAATGAAAGTAATTAGACTTTTTAGGTTGTTAAAAGATTAATTGGTTGTTTGATGTGAACAACTGAGATGAGGTTATATGTAGAGAGAATGTTAGGGTGATGTGTTGTGTTTAGTTGTTGCACCGAGAATGGGTGTGGACGTGGATCTGGATAGCGGTGCCGCTAAGATCGAGTCATACCGAGTCTGGGCATAAGTGACTATGGTGACCATATTGCAGACAGTGCCAGATGAGCCAACGGCCGTGCCGGGTAGTCATGTAGGAGCTGCGGATCGTAGCCAGGTTGGGGCTCCTTGAAGGAATGCCACCATGGGAATGGGTAACTCTGGGCGTGTGTTAGGTCCTAAAGGTCTAGTTTTTTTGTTGTTTGTTACATGCTAGTCCTTATTAGCTTTTGAATGTGTTTAATGTTTTCTTGTCCTTAATTGAGTTCGTAAGTTCTTAGAACCTACCCTCACTGAGTAATCCCATTACTCACCCCTCTTTTTTTGCAGATACGTACGAGGAAGTACAAGAGTAAGAATCAAGGTAGTACCTTCTCTTGGGTTTCGTTTTCTTTAAAAAGTTTTTCAATAAGATATATATGAAACTATGGTTTTATGCTATTCGGAATTTATTTGAGTTAAATTGCTAGAAGATGTTTACTTTTAGAATAAATAAAATATTGAGCTAAAATGAAGTGTTGTTAAGATTGAAGTATGATCTTCAGAAATAGAGGATACAAATTCTTAAAACTTAAAAGTTAGTTTTTAATAACTTTATATTTTAAAATAAAAACTTAACACAAATTCTCTAGGTTTATTGCTATAAAATTTTAAATTATATTTTTTTATTACAAACACCATTAATCCAACCATACAGTTTTATTGCTACTTTTCTAGTTTGTTTTTACATCAAAAGGTTATTCTACTACTCAAACTTGAGGTGGTATGAAAACCCAGAGAGGAATAGAAAAACCAGCAAAATAGAGTTTCCTATGAAATGTTCTTGCAGTCCTAGCTAAATAATCATTAATAATGTTTTGTTCTCTAAAGATATATATAGGAAATCCTGAAGCTATGGAATTTTTGTTGTATCGCCTATATCTCTTTCAGCTTGGTTGAAAATTTTGGCGATGCTTTTAGTTTCCATAATCATAGCAATCAAGTACTTTAAATCTGTTTCAAAGTTTTGACTTGTAAAATGTCAAAGCATGTTTTCCATTGTCCAAACAAGTGTTTCAAGCTCCAAGTGTAAAGATGATTCTCTTCTTATTTGATTTTTTATGCCCATTAGTTGAGTTTGTCATGTCATATTTTCCTAAGCCCATCCATATCCAATAATTTGTGTTGTAAGCTCAAGCACTACCCACCAAACAAACTTCATGCAATCATATTGTAATACCCTTCTCATCCCCACTCGAGAACGACATATTACTTACCCAAAATATCTAATTAAACCAAATTATAAACAGAATAAAATAAGAAAGCTTTTTAATAAAATAAATGCAACAAATATTGTGTTAAAATTTGATAATAAAAATAACTCAAACTAAAAGTCGAGTAAAAATCTTAATAAAATTGTTATCATCCCAAGATACCAAACAGTACATATATCCAACTATTTGTCATGCTCACCTGCAAGGAAAACAAAAATGGATGAGTAACAAGGATTCATTCAGTGAGGTATCGGACAATAAATCCAAAATCCATAGACTAGCTAGGTCATAGCACTCTGAATATAAATAATTTAAACGTAACATGAATCAAGCACGACATCTAAAACGCCCAAAGAACAAACCATGGTCCTAATCACATCCTGAATACACTACTCACCCTCACACTGGAGGGCTTAAAAAGTCAGGAGAGTACCCGGTCACCTATAGTCTAGAGAGTGTCATGCCACCAATAGTCTGGACAGTACCAGACCACCAATAGTTAGGAGAGTCCTCGGTCACATATAGTCTGGAGAATGCGAGGCTACCTATAGTCTAGAGAGTGTCATGCCACCAATAGTCAGGAGCATGCCCAATCCTATATAGTCTATAGAATGCCATGCCACCTATAGTCTGGATAGTGCCAAGCCACCAATATTATTGAGAGTGTGTAGTCGGGAAAGTGTCAGGCCACCAATAATCAGGACAATGCCTGTCACCTATAGAATAGAGAGTGCTAGACCAAAAAAATTAGAGTGTATGGCCACCATTAGTAGGGATAGTGCACAAATCATATAAAATCACCAGAATTTGGCTAAAAGGTATGCACGCCTCAGTATCCGCATGTAATTACCGTATTTAAGTGAAACAAAAAATATTGAATGCGCTAACCTCCTATTTCCAGTTTAGCACAAATCTAATAACCTAACCCGCATACTCTAAGTATACTCAATTTAAAAAGACTCGACATATAAAAATTAAACTATATATGTTCGAAATCCTAAGATGTATACAATAAATTATCGAAACAACAATAATGGGGAAACGACCGAGTGTCAAGCTCATGTGAACACGAGAAGAAGCTGGTTTCAAAATGCTCCAGTGGATGAAGGTGAAACTTAGATCACACGAGTCACGAGTGATATTGCCGTGATTGTTGGGGATAGATTACATCTACCCACATAGGCCCATTTAAGTGTGAACTCGGCCCGTCATCATAATGAAGTTGGCCCATAGGACCTGTCAGACCGACATCAACGATAGAAAAGGTGTATATATAGAAGAAGGTTGGAAGAAAGAAGGGATACACAGACTTGAAGGACAAGCTAGAATTAGGGTTCTTATTACTCATTCTTTGTTCAAACCTTGTTCTTCTTGAGACCAAATCGATCTTTCATCAATAAAATTCTTCTATTCGCTTTCTTAATCGTCTCTTCGAGAAATCCACAATCGAAATCGATATCCAACCAAGGGTTACCGATTTCGGATTCAACAATTGGCGCCGTCTGTGGGGAATCTTCGAAGAACAACGATCAAGAACATCGATCAGAACGATGACAGGATCGCCAACAAACCAAGTAGGTCAACAGCCCATCGACCTGAACGCCGTCTTGGCCTCTCTCGCCGCCGTCGTTCAAAGACTCGATCAACAAGATGCCGCTAATAAGGCGACTCAAGAACGTCTCGAGCCGATCGACGCTGCTTGTCTACCACCAGCACAAGCAGACGATCAAGATCCAGATACCGCCCAGAGACGTTTGTTCCAGACGACGATACGAAATTAGGCAGCCGATCAAGCGACCAACGAAGAACTTCTGCGTCTTCAAGGAACAATTAAAGACATGTTGTCAAAAATCCATCAAGCCACGAGTTTCGCCCCTGAAATCGATCGAGTCCTGGAAGCAACTCAAAAAACTCCTTTCACCAAGAAGATAACCGACGTCCGAGTACGACATCAGGACAAACTCCGAGTACCTTCTTTCCGCGGAGATTCTGACCCCAGCGACCATATGACCAGTTTTAATATTGCTATGGGACGGGCCTATTTTTCTGCGGAAGAACGAGATGCCGGCTATTGCCAACTCTTTGTTGAAAGTTTGGCAGGACCCGCCCTTACCTGGTTTTCCCGTTTAACCGCGGATTCAATCAGCACCTTTAAGGAACTTTCTACCGAGTTCCTCAAACATAACTCCATGTATATTCGTCAAGGGGCATCAGCAACCGACTTATGGAAGATCTCTCAGGGACAGAAGGAATCCCTCCACGACTTCATTGAACGGTTCAAGAACCTCGTCTCCAAAGTCGATGTCCCAGACAAGACGGCAGTAGAGGCTTTACGCAATGCGTTATGGATTAGGTCGTATTTCCGATCTGACCTCTATACGAATAGCACAATCTCCCTAGAAGACGCACTCCACCGAGCGAATTGCTTCATTCGGATGGAGGAGGATAATGCTGCCTATACCGCAAAACAGAACGCGTTGAAGGCTCAGTTGACGCCAAAAGAACCGACGACTTACCAGGAACCTCGTCAGCATCAGCCTAACAAAAAGAAAGGAAAATTCTTCTCGGCAACCGAGAAACCCGATGAATCTCCCTCCACATCGAAAACCGATCGACCATGGAATGTATGGGACAGAACCCTCGATGGGAAGCCTTTAACATACGACGAGACCAAATTCTGCACTTACCATAAGGCCAAAGGCCACGACACTAAAGAATGCAAGCAACTCGCAGAATCCCTATTCTCAGCATTCAAAAACGGTGCCGTCACGCCTGATCCACCAAAGTCAAAACAGAACCGAAAGAAAGGCAGCTGGACAAAGAACCGACAAGCTGGTGCCAAAAAATAGGAATCCAACCAAGCGGTTCACCCCGATGATCAGGATGCGGCCGCTCCACCCCGACATCGCGACGATACCGATACGGAGGACGAAAGACCACAAGTAGCTCGGCGGATCAACGTTATCTCTGAAACCCACTTACCTTCCTATGCTATGGAAAACAAGGATTGCTCTGATCTCCGAGATCATCTCCAGCACAGGCGCCCTACGATCGACCTACGGGATATCCTTCTTCGAAGAAAGAAATTGGGGCCTCCTGAGAACGGAGACGACCAGGATCTAAGAGATCATCTTCAACGCAAGCGTTCTATGACCGAGTCGCGACAGTCCCCTCCACAGGATCAAAAATCAGAATCAACCAAAGGCAACGATGGCTACGATCTCCGAGATCACTTGGTACATGTTCGTTCCACACGCGAACTGCGAGATCCTCACTCACAAATCAAGAAACCAGTGATTCCGGGAGACGATCTCCGAAACAAACTTTCGACTAAGACGGGTATCGCAACTCCTGACCTACGGACGACACTCTCTGACAAGCATCCCAGTGTCTTTCGCTGAATTAATGTAATTCATGGCGGGTCACCCCTGTGCAACGATTCTGTGAAGTCAATAAAAGAATACCAACGCAGAGCCACAACTGCCCGGTGATGGCCGACAAAGCACGAAGGAGAAACTTTTGTAACCTTTTCAGAAGGAGATCTCGTCGATATAGATCAGCCACACAACGACCCACTGCTAGTCGAGTTGCAAATCGGTACATGCGAAGTCACACGTATACTCATCGACACTGGAAGTTCGGTCGATCTAATATTCCGACAGACCTTGGAGAAAATGTTGATAGATCTGAACGATATTAAGCCATCATCGAGAGCCCTTACCGGTTTCAACGGTTCATCGACCTCCTTATTGGGAACCATCTGCCTTAACGTTTTTGCCGGGGGAGTAAATAAACTCGTTAAATTCTCCATCATCGACACCAAAACGCAGTATAACGCGATCCTAGGCACCCCATGGCTTCACATGATGAAAGCAATCCCGTCAACATACCACCAATGCATCAAATTTCCCACCAAGGAATGTACCGTTTTCACATTAAAAGGGAATCAACGCCTCGCACGAAGCATGTTGATCTCCGATCTCAAAGGCCAACAGGTCGCTTTTATCGTCGAACCAGATAAAAAGCCATCTCCACAAAAAGAGGAGACAGTCCAAGTCGATATCGATCCTGATTATCCCGAGAGAACCGTGGGAATTGGCTCCGACCTAAGCGACGCTCTATCCACCGAATTGACCACCTTCCTTCGGGCAAACAAATCAACGTTTGCCTGGACGACAGCCGACATGCCTGGTATCGACCCGGCTGTTACGTCACATCGACTCAACGTCGACCCAACATACAAACCCATCAAGCAGAAGCGTCGAAAGCTCGGTCCTGAAAGAGCTAAAGCCGTCAACTACGAAGTCGATAGACTTTTAGGGGCGGGATCAATTGCCGAGGTTAAATATCCAGATTGGCTCGCGAACCCGGTCGTCGTCAAAAAGAAGAATGGGAAATGGAGGGTGTGCATCGATTTCACCGATCTAAACAAGGCATGCCCTAAGGACAGCTTCCCTTTACCCCATATCGATCAGATGGTGGAATCTACGGCCGGAAACGAGCTCCTATCGTTCATGGATGACTTCTCAGGCTACAATCAGATTATGATGCACCTGGACGATCGCGAGAAGACATCATTCATCACGGACCGGGGCACATGCTGTTACCGAGTTATGCCATTTGGACTTAAGAACGCAGGAGCTACTTATCAACGACTCATTAACAAAATGTTTGCCGACAAGTTAGGAGTCACCATGGAAGTCTACATTGACGACATGCTGGTCAAATCACTCGTCGCCAAAGACCACGTTCGACACCTATCTGAATGCTTCGATACCTTAAACAAGTACGGGATGAAACTGAACCTGGCAAAATGCACATTTGGAGTTACTTCAGGAGAATTTCTTGGTTACATCGTCACTAAACGAGGAATCGAAGCAAATCCGAAACAAATCTCCGCGGTTTTGGACTTACCAAATCCCAAAACGTCGTGGGAAATTCAGAGTCTAACCGGACGAGTGGCAGCACTTAATCATTTCATCTCCCGGTCCACCGACAAGTGTCTCCCTTTCTACGAGTTGCTGCGAGGGAATAAAAAGTTCCTTTGGGATGAAGTATGCGAACAAGCCTTCTCGGCGTTGAAACAATACTTAACGACTCCTCCGGTATTGACAAAACCAGACGCAGTCTCTCCTTCAGCAGTAAGCAGCGTCCTAATAAAGGAAGACCACGGAGAACAGCGCCCCATCTTCTACACCAGTAAACGTCTTACCGATGCAGAGACGAGATATCCCACTCTGGAAAAAATGGCTCTCTCCGTAGTAACATCGGCACGAAAACTGCGACCTTACTTCCAATCCCATTCCATCGTCGTTCTCACCGACCTGCCACTGCGAACCATACTCCAGAATGCTAACCAATCAGGGAGACTTTCCAAGTGGGCCATCAAACTCAGTGAATACAATATCTCGTATAAAAGCAGGCCTGCGATAAAGGCTCAAGTTTTGGCCGACTTCATCATCGAAATCTCCCTCGATCAAGCGGCTGATCTCGACATTCCAGTAAAAGTAGTAGGAGCCAAACGAGTACAAGCCTTCTGCGATTCTCAGCTCGTCACCAGCCAGTTCAGCGGTGACTATGAGGCCAAAAATGAGAGGATGGATGCATATCTCAGTGTCGTCAAAAAGTTGACATCCGAGTTTGATCATTTCGAACTCGTCAAGGTTCCCAGGAAAGACAATTGCTTTGCCGACGCGTTAGCCGCACTAGGAAGCAATCAGAGGGATCAGGTCAAACGGACAATCCCCGTTCATACAGTTGAAAATCCGAGTATTTTGTTATCGCTTGGTAAGGACGTCTACGCCATTTCCTCCACTATCACCGAGATCGTAGAGTTGACTACTCAAACTACTGATTGGTGAACCCCCTTTCTCGATTATCTAGATAGGGGGATACTACCTAAGGATAAATGGGAATCCCGTCGACTTAAAGCAAAAAGCTCCAACTACGTCTCCATCGACGGTAAGCTACACCGGTGGACCGCAAATAAGGTTCTTCTTACCTGCGTCGGGAAGGAAGAAGCAGAACTCGTTATGATCGAAACCCATGAAGGAGAAGGCAGGGCCCTCGCGCTTAAACCTAAAACCCAGGGACATTATTGGCCCACCATGGTCGCAGACTGCGAAGAATACGCGTCACGTTGTGAAAAGTGCCAGCGTCACGCACCTAACATCCACTCACCAACCGACTTGCTGAAAACCTCTGTCTCTCCATACCCGTTCATGAGATGGGCAATGGATATAGTCGGCCCTCTACCGAGTTCTAAACAAAGGCGTTTCTTACTCGTTTTAACCGAATATTTCACAAAGTGGGTTGAAGCCAAGGCCTACGTCCAAATCACCGAGAACGAGGTTCAAAGTTTCGTTTGGAAGTACATCATCTGCCGTCACGGACTTCCTTATGAAATAGTAACTGACAATGGATCTCAATTCACATCGAATAAATTCCGGGAATTTTGTGATAAATGGAGAATTCGACTAAGTTTTTCTACCCCGCGATACCCTCAAGGAAACGGTCAAGCTGAAGCAACCAATAAAACTATCATCGACGGGATCAAGAAACGATTAGATCTCAAGAAGGGACACTGGGCTGACGAGTTAGACGGAGTACTATGGTCCCACCGAACCACACCTCGGAGCGCAACAGCAAAGACGCCGTTCTCACTCGCCTATGGAGTCGAGGCGATGGCTCCTGCCGAAGTCAACGTTACTAGCCTCAGAAGGTTAAAGATGCCCCAGAACGAGAACTTGAATCACGAAATGATGATCAGTGCCCTGGATCAACTCGAAGAAAGACGAGATCAGGCTTTACTCCGGATTCAGAATTATCAACATCTTGCTGAGTCCTATTACAACAAGAAGGTGAGGTCTCGACCATTGCAGCTCGGCGATCTTGTCCTTCGAAAAGTCTTCGAGAATACCAAGGAATGGAGAGCAGGTAAACTCGGTGCAAACTGCGAAGGTCCGTACAAGATAATACACGTGGTCAAACCGGGAGTTTACCGACTTGAAACATCCTCTGGAGATCAGATCTCACGATCTTGGAACTCGATCAACCTGAAGCGCTACCTCGGCGCTTAGATGATAAAGAGGAACTACGGGTGACTTGATCCCATTTTGGGTACGTAGGCAGCTCGTAACCGAGTTCAGTCACAAAAAAAAAGAGGAACTACGGGTGACTTGATCCCGTTTTGGGTACGTAGGCAGCTCGTAACCGAGTTCAGTCACAAAAACAAAAAAAAAAAAATATATATATATATATATATATATATATATGAACATCTATATATGTATGCACTAACGTGTTCAAACCGAGATCAATAAATCCACTTCAACTCGAACCGAGGTTGGAAGTCGGTACTAAACCACAGTAGGCAAACATGTCGAATGGATTTAGTTAAACACGTCGAATGATGTACGCGACATCCTATTTTGTACGATCAAACGATGTTGGCATATTTGACGAAATAAAGTCCTATTTGTTGTTCTACAAATAGACGATTTAACAATATTAGCATACATCTGTTAAAATCTAGACGACAAGCGAAGTCGGTTGACGAAAAATGAAAGTAATATCTACAAAAGACATTTCATTAAAACTGACATAATTCAAAAGGCCAAACTCGGCCAAAGTTGTTACAACAAAAGAGATTACAAGCTAAGAACGAAGATCTTGGATATCTTTGGGAGAAAAGACTGTCATATTAGAGCCGTGTTCATCGAGGTCGACAGAAAGAAGATCAATCTCGGAGGCATCCACAATCTCCATACTCTGAAGCTCCTCCAAAAAGTGGGCTTCGTCGGTTCTCGCCTTTTGAAGAACCTCTTTCATCGACAGGCCTTGCGATTGAATCTTCTCTAGGCCCTCTCGAGTCCCCTTTGCCTGCGAATAAAGGGCGAGCTTTGACTGGATCTCATTCTGTTCTCCCAGGAATTGGCCCACCTTCTCGTATGTCGGCATAACCTTCTGCCTCAGAATGGACTCAACTCGAAGCCTTTCCTTCTTGACCTCGTGCTCCTGCGACTCTCTCAACCTCCTGGTTGTCGTCTCGAAGTTGAGCTGAAGCTCCGATTTTTCCTTTACCAGGTCGGAGCATCGAGAATCAAGGAGTTCCTTCTCAGCCTTCAGCACCGCCAGTTCTGTGGATAGGAGCTCATTGCGAGATTTTTCGAGTTCAGCCTTCTCCAAAGCCTCATTTTTCTCAGTCGTCAGCCCCTCAACCTTGTACGCCAACTCGGCGATTTCCTTTCTCTTCTTCTTTAAAGACTTAGTCTTCGCCTCCAGCAATGTCTCCTGAGCCTTCAGCTTTATCTCGTAATCTCTCACCATGAGATTAGCATTCCCGAAAAACTGACAAAGCAAAAGAGAGTCGACAATGTTAAAAGCAGACCAAGAAAGGACAGTTGTATATATAACCAAAAGGAAAAAAAAGAGACTCACGATGGCACCAGCTCTAGCCATCTCTCGATAACGGCTATCTTGGTGAAGCTGGTCCAGTTCGGGCAACCCTCGTTTCTTGAGTTTAATTTGGCGAAACATGCGGGCTGAGGGTTCATGGTCTTCGATGAAAGGGACATCTACGGACCGATAATTGAAGTTGATAGCATGAGGATACTCAACTTCAACTCCTCCTAGGGTCGCTGAAGGAGGATTTTGGCTTTGATCCCCTTGCAGACCTTCAGCAGAGGGGGCCTCCTCTGCTCGATGCTCCTCCATCGGCATCACGATAGGCATCGGGGCTTCTGTCTCGTTAACGGGAACGATCAAAGGTTCCCCAACAAGAGGAGTCTCTCTCTCCCTTTCTCCCAAACCGAGATGGTCTTCAGGTCTTACGGGTGAAGGCCGGGTTGATCTTACGCGTTGGGGAGCATCTCGCACACTCGAGTCCCGCTTTCGTTTGGCGGGTCTGCTAACATCAGAAGACCCTCCTCTTCCATGCTCCGGTGTTCCAATCGAATCAGCATAGGAAGGAAGAGTCGAAAGATTATGTTTTCCCATCCTGCGACCTCGGTTCTGTGATTGGATCTCGGTTTGATCGTCGGCTGTTAGTTCAAACAAAAACAAGCATCAGAATCTAGACACTAGGGTCTTGCATGTCGGCAATGACAGTTTAGTATACCTTTACTAATTCTTTTCAAAGCAACTTGGATACGAGCTTCACTGATATCCGGCCAATGCTGATGACTCAAAGTTCTGATAGCCTCGACTTCTTCAAGAAAGGATTCAGTACCTCCTTGAGACCACTTCGAGAGACGATCTGCAACAAAGAAGAAACAGATGAAGGAAGATCAGTAGAAGTGCAATAATAAAACAGAACGAGGTCGTACCAATGTTAGCATTGAAATATCCGTTTAGAACTATCGAAGGGTCTTCGAAGGAGGCCTCGTTGATCTTGACGTAGAAGTACCGATGATTCCAGAAGTTGACTTTAGACGGTTTTCCGGTAATCACATTGTACTTGGGGACCATCTTCCCATAAAAGAATCTCGTCCTGCCAGTAATACTTGGCGTTGTGAGCTCTTCAAAGAGCCGAACCGACATCGTTATCCCTAACTCGGCAGCCAAAACTGTTAGGGAAACCATGATTCTGATCCCGTTCGCAGTGTATTGCCCAAGAGCGATTTTCCGCCGGTGACAGTACGTCGTTAGGAACTCGGGTAACGGCCACCAGAGCGAACAGCTTGTGAACCACGACTCGTATACCGTAGCATACCCCGCCAGAGGAGTCCACTGTCGTTGATGCTCAGCTGGGATAAGGAAGGAGAACCCGGCAGGAGGGTTCGTTTGGAAAATGAGTCTGCATACGCTCTTGAATGAAGACCTGGTTGGAAGATGATTTACCCAGTTTTGGTTCTTCTTGACGCTAATTGTTCGCTCTTGCTCTGGATCTATTTCTTCATCAAACTCGAAGTCGGTTTCTGTCCACCGCATAGGAAGGAAGTCGGCCAGAGCGAAGTCAATCTTCTCGGCTGAACTCTTATCCTTACTCGACGAGTCGATGTCCGCACAAGGGGTAGTCGGCCGATCTGAGTTTGGTTCAACGTCCTTCTCCACGTCATCTACAAGAACATGACCGGTTGTTTATCGATCTTCTAGCTCTATGCTATACCTAACGAGATCACGTTCGGTATTATCAAGCAAGGCCAGATCGGCGCTAGTTGGCCTCATATCGTCCATTCCTCCGAGCATTATAGCCCTTGGTCTACGTATCAACGGCGAACCAGAGCTTTCCGAATCCGAGCCGGCGAAGAGGGGAAGACATTTCCTTTTAAAGAACACCGACATTTCCTTTTCCGTATCAACCGCCTTTCCTTTTAAAGAACACCGGCGAAGAGGGGAAGACATTTTGACCGGAAAAGATGAAATGTAGAGAGAGAAAGAAGAGAGAAGGCAGAGAGAAATACCTTTCTAAGTAATGAGCAGCAGCAAGAATAAGCGAAAGTGTCGATGAGCGAGACTTTTATAAGTATCCCGGCGCGGAAGACGAGCGGTTGTCATAATTAGGTCTAGAATCCTATTAATGATGACACGTGTCCCACTACTTCCGAATCTCGAAAGTATTAATCATTACTTTGCGGCGCGAAGTGGGAGGCATATGTGTAGGATCTAATAAAAGAGAAGTAAACAAAGACCGGGATCGAGTTCGATTCTTCAAGCAGGAAGACGTCGGAAACAGCTCAACTGCTACAAATGTACCGAAAATGCGGGCAACCTAGATCACCCTTAAATTCACCAGTTAACGAAATTCACCGAGTAGCTAACTCGATGAACTGGGGGGGGGGGTACTTATTGTTGGGGATATATTACATCTACCCACATAGGCCCATTTAAGTGTGAACTCGGCCCGTCATCATAATAAAGTCGGCCCATAAGGCCTGTCAGACCGATATAAAAGGTGTATATATAGAAGAAGGTTGGAAGAAAGAAGGGATACACAGACTTGAAGGACAAGCTAGAATTAGGGTTCTTATTACTCATTCTTTGTTCAAACCTTGTTTTTCTTGAGACCAAATCGATCTTTCATCAATAAAATTCTTCTATTCGCTTTCTTAATCGTCTCTTCGAGAAATCCACAATCGAAATCGATATGCAACCTAGGGTTACCGATTTCGGATTCAACAGTGATGTCAACACACACCAATGCATGAAGATTAATGGACACACTATAACGAGAAGAAATAATATTCATTAGCACTAAGCTTGATCACGTTAAGTCATTGCTGTTGAGGGGTGCACTTAATCTTGGCTCACGATTGATTGGTGTTGCTAAGAGATCCACTCAAAGTGGACAGAACGAGATATAGAGTGCAAGAAAGTAAAATCGTGATTTCACTTGCTCGTATCAAGCCAACCATGATTAGAGGAGATTTGTACAATGACGTCAATGATCTCTGGTGGACTGAAACAACTCTGATCGTTAAGCGATGGTGGTTGGTGATGGCGGCTGTGGCTGCGATGATCACGACTGATGAAGGTGGTTAGCGATGGACAGCCACGGGTACTCTTCTCCATGAGAGGCCAAGACAACGAGAGTTGAGGAGAAGAAAATAGAGGAAGCCAGTGCAAAAATGGTTTTACGGCAAGCTTTACTCTCACACCCGACTTGGTAATAGTGACCGTAACATCCCAAAACCTCAAGCCCAAAATTTTGAAAGGAAACGGGTCTGTCTACGGCATGTTTGTCTAAAAACCTAGGATTTCTCTTTCCATTCCCAATAAAAACAGTCCCTACCCTTTTTTCACTGCATTCACAAACTGAAGCGAAGCTCTGCAGAGAAAGTTCCAACGATCAGAAACCCTAGTCGTCGAGCCCCCCCCCCCCTCTGCGCCGCCTCCCTCTTCCATTTCCTCTCTCTCTCTCGTGCGCTTCTCTCTCCTCGCCGAGCCGTGAGTGTGGTGGTGGTGATCGCGGAGTGGTGGTGGTGACCAGATCTCGTATCTCTCTTGTTCCCTTGTTCCATATCTCTAGATCCAGATCCAAAACCAAATCTCTAAGGTGAGGTGATTCGATCCCATATATGTTCTAGTGATCTCTATATTCTTTATGTCTGAACTAGAGTTTGGTTAGACCATGTTTGTGAGTTAGGTTGATAGATCATAATGAGAATTAGGGTGATAGATGAATGTATCATGATGCATAAGAACCTTAACACTGTTTAAAAGGACTTAATGGATTGTCTTGTATACTGTGATGAATGATATGAATGTTTATGTGATTGTGTAATTGGTTGATCTGATTTTATGTGATGATTGAGATGAGAAGCTAGGTTGCTAGAAATAATTGCACCGCTAGAGTGATAGTGAAGGTTCCAATTGGTATGAGATGCCGATTGGTATCCTTTAATGAATGGTATGAATGAATGATGGTTGAGAAGTGTATTGTAGGAGACACCGAAAAAGGGTGGCGTCTAGTGGTCGAGTCGTGAAATGAAAAATGAGAATGAGAAATGAGAATGAGAATGAGAATGAGAAATGAGAATGAGAATGAGAAATAAGAATGAGAATGAGAAATGAGAATGAGAAATGAGAATGAGAATGAGAATGAGAATGAGAATGAGAATGAGAATGAGAATGAGAATGAGAATGAGAATGAGAATGAGAATGAGAATGAGAATGAGAATGAGAATGAGAATGAGAATGAGAATGAGAATGAGAATGAGAATGAGAATGAGAATGAGAATGAGAATGAGAATGAGAATGAGAATGAGAATGAGAATGAGAATGAGAATGAGAATGAGAATGAGAATGAGAATGAGAATGAGAATGAGAATGAGAATGAGAATGAGAATGAGAATGAGAATGAGAATGAGAATGAGAATGAGAATGAGAATGAGAATGAGAATGAGAATGAAAAAGAGAATGAGAAAGAGAATGAGTATGTGAATTGTTATCGAGTCAATGAAATTGTTTGTAGTCTTGCTTGAGACACTGATAACGGGTGGAGTCTAGAGAGAGGACCCGCAGGACAGTAGCCTAACAAGAGGTATATGCGGGTGAGTTGCCGTGGGAGAGCGCCGGATGAGGTACCCACAGTAGAGTTGCCATGAGAGAGTGCAGGATGAGGCGCTCGTGGTAGAAATGTGATGAGTTGCCACAGGGAGATCGCCGGATGAAGCACCCGTGATAGTAGAGGCGTTTTAAGATCAAGTAATGCCGAGTCGTGGCATAATTATGACTATTAGGACCGGGGTGGCAGACAAAGCCATAGAAAGTGACAACGAGCTGCAACTCGGATAGCGTTTTAGGAAGTTGGGGACAGTCTGAGGACGTAAGATCACCAAGGATGGGCCAACACACGGAAGGTCACCGTGAGCGAGGCATAGGTCCTTATGTCTAGGTTGCTTGGTGTCAGTCTGTTGTATGTGTGGTGTATGTCGAGTCGGTCAAATCATTTGCATGGCAATGACTGAGTTTAATGTATTGATTGATCGCTAGGTTGATAGAAATGCATAGAAATATTGATGTCTTGAGTAGTTAAGTTGCATTGATTGATTGTAGTGGCTAGCCAGCCTTCTATCCCGCATCGAGTAGTGTAGAGTGTCATGCGGGAAGACTGGACTAGAACCACTTCACTGACTATCCCATTACTCACTCCCTCCCTTTCCATTTCCCTGTGCGCATGACTGTAAGTAGAAGTATATGAATATGGGTGGGTTGGTATTTCAAAGGAAACAGAGGGTCTGTCGACTCTTGAGACCAGTATGTGGACACGTTAGGTTTCTAAATTGAGTAGACGCGTGTCCATGACTCTCGCTCGACAACCCCGGTCAGACGTCGGGGGAGCGGTATGTTACAGTTGGTATCAGAGCTGGGGTTAGATTCCTTAGTACTATCCTAAGGGGTCGGCATTGTCATTTTTCAAAAAATTATTTTTGTGAAAGATGTTTGAGAAAGTTTTAAAAGCGTTTAAAAGTTACAGAATGATTTCAAAACCACCCACTATATCTATACTTCTATTATGGTTCTGCTCGGATCTTTACATGCATGATGTCGTCGTTTGATCACCCTAAGTGGAGGTTGCTGCGTATGCACTACAGAACGAAAGGTACCCGTGAATATGCCCACAGAGCCTACTGTGATGGGGTCGTCAATTTGGTGATATACACGTACCTGGAGCCGGAAGAGAAGTTCAGGGAACTTTTGTTGCAGTACCCACGCGAGTCAACAGTGGGACATATGGTGTTGATGCCTCATTTCCAGAGGAAGGCTGAGCAGAGACTTTTGATGCAAGGTCATGGGACGTTCCAGCTCTCTCTCGAGGCTGGATTGGCGCCATTAAGGAAAGGGAGGGGACGTCCAAGGAAGCTGCCTTTGGGTACCGGGTTAGGCCGAGAACGGTCACCCGAAGGGGAGACCCCAAGGAAGTGTGGTCGCCCGCATAAGGCATCTAGTGTGGGTGAGGAGCCTCCGAGAGTGATTACCGGACCGTGCCAGTGTGAGGATGTGTTCCAGATGGAGCAGGGAGATCAATCAATTGCAGAGTACACTGAAGTGTTTATGAGCAAGGCCAGGAGGTGTAAGCCAAAAGGGGCAGAAGCATGGTGCAGGTGGTACAAGATAGGGCTTCGTGGTGACATTCAGGCTAAGCTGATTGGCCTCTTGGAACCTCCTGAGTTTTCTCTGGTGATGCGGATAGCCGGTCTGTCAATAGAAGCAGAAGAGAAGATAGCAGCCAAGCTGGTTGACATCTCTAGTTCGGAGGAAAAAAACCCATTGGAGGATCCGCAGCCGCTAGATGATGATCATGAGAATGTAGCTAGGGGTTCCCGCGCGGTTGGTCCTAGATCCGAGGCTTACCATGTTTCTCCACATCATAGTGGCTAGCTGAGACCTTAGGATCTTAGGAGTAGGACACATGTTTTCCATTTGTTTTATTATTTGATTATTGGTGTTGGTGTTTTTTATTTCTAGGGGCATTATGTGATTGTACAGATGCCTCGAGTTTTAAAACTATTGTAGTCCTACTCCGTTTTATTTATTATAATTATTCACTGGTTTTAAAAGATCTTGAGCAAAGTGATTGATCGCCTTGAGTGCCTCCTTGATTGATGTTTGATTGTGTGAGTCCCTTTTGGAATTTGGATGTGACGTTTGAAGTTTGGAGGTTGGAATTCGGGGCGAGTTCCAATTAACAGGGGGAGAATTGTAACATCCCAAAACCTCAAGCCCAAAATTTTGAAAGGAAACGGGCATGTCAACGGACTGTTTGTATTACAACCTAGGGTTTCCCCTTCCCTTCCCTATAAAAACAGCCCCTACAACCTTCTTTCTCAGCATTCACAAACTAAAGCAAAGCTCTGCAGAGAAAGTTCCAGAGATCAGAAACCCTGGCCGTCGAGCCCCCCCCCCCCCCCCCCCCCCCCCCCCCCCCCCCCCCCCCCCCCCCCCCCCCCCCCCCCCCCCCCACCTCCCTCTCCCCTTTCCTCTCTCTCTCACACGATTCTCTCTATCTTCTCTCCCTCCTCTTTGTGGCTCTTCTTCTCTCTCCTCGCCGAGCCGTGCGTGTGGTGGTGGTGAGAATGAGAATGAGAATGAGAATGAGAATGAGAATGAGAATGAGAATGAGAATGAGAATGAGAATGAGAATGAGAATGAGAATGAGAATGAGAATGAGAATGAGAATGAGAATGAGAATGAGAATGAGAATGAGAATGAGAATGAGAATGAGAATGAGAATGAGAATGAGAATGAGAATGAGAATGAGAATGAGAATGAGAGAAGAGAAAGAGAATGAGTATGTGAATTGTTATCGAGTCAATGAAATTGTTTGTAGTCTTGCTTGAGACACCGATAACGGGTGGCGTCTAGAGATAGGACCTGCAGGACAGTAGCCTAACAAGAGGTACATGCGGGTGAGTTGCCGTGGGAGAGCGCCGGATGAGGTACCCATAGTAGAGTTTCCATGAGAGAGTGCAGGATGAGGCGCTCGTGGTAGAAATGTGATGAGTTGCCACAGGGAGATCGCCGGATGAAGCACCCGTGATAGTAGAGGCGTCTTAAGATCAAGTCATGCCGAGTCGTGGCATAATTATGACTATTAGGACCGGGGTGGCAGACAGCGCCATAGAAAGTGACAACGAGCTGCAACTCGGATAGCGTTTTAGGAAGTTGGGGACAGTCTGAGGACGTAAGATCACCCAGGATGGGCCAACACACGGAAGGTCACCGTGAGCGAGCCATAGGTCCTTATGTCTAGGTTTCTTGGTGTCAGTATGTTGTATGTGTGGTGTATGTCGAGTCGGTCAAATCATTTGCATGGCAATGACTGAGTTCGATGTATTGATTGATCGCTAGGTTGATAGAAATGCATAGAAATGTTGATGTCTTGAGTAGTTAAGTTGCATTGATTGATTGTAGTGGCTAGCCAGCCTTCTATCCCGCATCGAGTAGTATAGAGTGTCATGCAGGAAGACTGGACTAGAACCACTTCACTGAGTAACCCAATACTCACTCGCTTCCTTTTCATTTCTTTGTGCGCAGGATTGTAAGTAGAAGTATATGAATATAGGTGGGTTGGTATTTCAAAAGAAACAGAGCGTTTGTCGACTCTTGAGACCAGTATGTGGACATGTTTGGTGTCTAAATTGAGTATACGCGTGTCCATGACTCTCGCTCGACAACTCCGGTGGGACGTCGGGGGAGCAGGATGTTACAGTTGGTATCAGAGCGGGGGTTAGATTCCTTAGTACTATCCTAAGGGGTCGGCATTGCCATTTTTCAAAAATCGATTTTTGTGAAAGATGTTTGAGAAAGTTTCTAAAGCATTTAAAAGTTACAAAATGATTTCAAAACCACCCACTATATATATATGGGTTGATAACCCTGATGAGTTGCCACAGGGAGATTGTTGGATGAAGCACCTGTGGTAGTAGAGGCGTCTTAAGATCAAGTCATACCGAGTCGTGGCATAATTATGGCTATTAGGACCGGGGTGGCAGACAGTACCAAAGAGAGTGCCAACGATCTGCAACTCGGATAGCCATTTAGGAAGCTGGGGACAGTCTGAAGACGTAAGATCACCCAGGATGGGCCAACACACGGAGAGTCACCGTGAGCGAGCCGTAGGTCCTTACATCTTGGTTGCTTGGTGTCAGTCCGTTGTATATGTGGTGTATATCGAGTCGGTCTAATCATTTGCATGGCAATGACTGAGTTTGTTGTATTGATTGATCGCTAGGTTGATAAAAATGCATAAAAATGTTGATGTCTCGAGTAGTGAAGTTGCATTGATTGATTGTAGTGGGTAGCCAGTCTTCTTCACCGCATAGAGTAGTGTAGAATGTCATGCGAAAGATTTGACTAGAACCACTTCACTGAGTATCCCAATACTCACTCCCTCCTTTTCTATTTTTCTGTGCGCAGGACTGTAAGTATAAGTATATGGATATGGGTGGGTTGGTATTTCAAAGGAAATAGTGCGTCTGTCGACTCTTAGGACCAGTATGTGGACATGTTGGGTGTCTAAATTGAGTAGACGCGTGTCCATGACTCTCACCCGACAACCCCGGTTGGATGTCGGGGGAGCGGAATGTTACAATGACGCCATCGATTTAAGAAGAATGAGTTATATATTCTAGGGGTAAAGCCTCCGCAAGCGCGGGGTTGTGGACAAAATATTTTGTTCATTGCTATATTTGCTAGTGTTGCAGTAGTTTTGAAGTTTGTGTATTGGTTTGATTATTGTTTTTTCAGATTCTGTTGTAATAGAGTTGAGGTTTATGATGATCAATGTATATATTTGTTGTCAAGTTATGAAGGACTAAAATGTTTTAGTATTGTGGTTATTATAGTTTTGGCTGTTGCTTTGTTGTGTGTCTGACACTTTGTTTTTTATGTACTAATGATAATATAGAAATGTAATTGAGGATGTTGAGTTGGTGTCTTTCCGAAGTGGTTTTTTGTAAATAAAAATATGTTTGCATGTTTCATAGGGCATATAAGCTATTTTCATTAAAAAAAAAAAAAGAGGAATGAACATGTGTAGATGATTTTGCCGCATGTGTGTTTATTGGGAACGTCTATGTCTCTGGTATCTCTTAGGGTGGCTGTGTTTGATTTTCTTATATTTAGTGGGTAATATATAAATAGAATTGATGATGAAGTCACAACGTTTTTTTGAAGATTCGACATGAAAAAAAAATCATGAATCTAATATCCGATATATATATTCTACCTTTCATCGTTGGGTTGAAAAAAAAATTTCATACTGGTTTTTGCTAATGTGTTTGAATGTGCAATCCTCACTCTTAGATATGACATATACCCAATGATTAACACCTTATCACTTTGTGTGTTTATGTAGTTTGAAATCTGAATGGGATACTAAACGGAAGGAATAAAAATATAAGATTATACTATACATGAACTTATCAATGTTTTTTATTCTTTTTTTTTTGAAATGGACAACATATTATTTTATGTTCAAGTTTTTCCTGAGGGTAGACACATATAACTACACTTTTCTTTCAAACTCCAGGATTACTAACATCTCTATAACTTTTTCTTCACTCATTGTCTAAAAAACTATTATATGATGACATGATCTTTATTTAAACCATTAGTGAAATAAGTTGGTTAGTAAAATGATATACCTCCAAAGCATCATCCTAACTATTTCTTCACAGGATTCACAAGTTTTATAAAACAAAATAGAAATATTAACAATGAACTTATAGAAACAGAGATCAAAATGTTGACTCAAAATAAATAAATACTTTTACTTCTTTAATTTCTGCATATTTCTTCAACCATACCAACGTTACTTTGTACATGTCATACAACAATGTGTCACAACCTACTCTAGTAAGCTTAAATAGATGCCAAACATATAACAAAATGAAAAATAAAATATAAGATAAGTTTCTTACGTAAGCTCGACATATAAGCAATCCCAACACGTTCAACCAATCAGTCCTGATAAAGATTTTCAAGGATGGCGTATGAAACAGAGACATAAATCATGAAGAAGATCAGTGGATTGTAGCGAGGGTTTCTGCAGTGGATTGTGAAGTGCATTGTGGCGAGAGTTTTTGAACCTATATTTATAGAAGTGCGTTGATAGATACATGAAACAAATAGATTCTTATTTGGTTAAGGTGATGTAACTGATCTTGTTCGATCAGTTTTTCGTAAATGCAGATTTAATATGTTAAATATGAAAGATATATAAGAGGGTCTACATAGGTACTACGAATTAGGACCATTTATGATGATAAAATTAAAGAAGGGGAGACCTGGAGTTTAACAGAGATTAAGAGCAAACGTAAATACGATGGGGTTTTGTTTCGACGATGATGACAATGAAGAAACCCCTTAAGTATACTTAGACGACGATGCATCACAATATAAAACTTTGTTTTTCTTTAAGTGATAAAGCTCAAATTAAAGATACGAAACTTATTATTTACACATTTTATTATTAATATATTAGTTTTTTTTTTTAAATGGTATCTACTAAATATTGAATTAGACATTCTAAGGGGAGAGAAAACTTCCTCATTACATATATAATTTATATTTATTTATTTTAACAAAATTAATTGTTAGCAAAAAATAATATCAATAGAACGAATGAGGAAAAATAAAATAGTTGACACGTGTCAAACAGACAGAGTGAAAATTTGTGACATGGACACCTATGTGACCTTACCAGGAGAGTAAACTCTCTTTTATAATAATACTCCCTCCGTTTCATATTACTTGTCGTTGTAGGGAAAAATTTTCCTTTCAAAATAAGTGTCGTTTTAGAGTTTCAATGCAAAATTCATTAATAAGATTTATAGGTAATTTTGTTTTTATTTTTCTATTGGTTGAAATGTGGTTAGGTGTATAGGTAATTGTGTTTTTATTTTGGAAATATACAAAATCATATGTTTTTTTAATATGTGTGAATAAACCTAGAACGACAAGTAATATGAAACGGAGGGAGTAGATATTTATATTAGGTACTCACGTTTAGGTTAGGGAAAATAGTTGCTGGGTATTCGTTTAATATAACAATTGAATTAAACAAAAAGGGAATAAATTTAGTTTGGTCCAGATTAACTAGATAGAAAGTTAAACCAACCGATTAGGAAAACAGATTTAAAAACAATCATAACCTTAAGAACGTGAAGACCAAAACAGCTGGAAGTTATGGAGACGGGCATGTGGCTGTTTATCTAATTTGGTGAGAGAATAGTGGCTTCATTTACTGCTTCTATACCTAAAGTTATACTTCTTCATTTTCTTGGTCAAAAAAAACAAGTGGCTTCATTGTGGAATAATGACATCATTAACTGCAGCTATATTATACCTAAAGTTATATTCCCTCTATTTCATATTGTAAGTAGTTTTCAAGAAAAAAAATTATTTCAAAATGTAAGTAGTTTCCATATTTTTAGATAATTTTTCAATTTATTAGTATGGTATAATCAATCAAAATAAACAAACTAATTTATGATTGGTTAAGCTATATATAATCTATATATTTAATATTATCTTTTTGAAACTAATAACTTTCTTAAACTTTTTGCTTTTATTTAAAACTACTTACATAATGAAACGAAGAGAGTACTATTTCTTCATATATTCATGTTGTACATATATTACTCTGTGAAAAAAGAAATATAAGTCACTGTGGAAAATATAAATAAATTTCTTATATTTGCCTTATCATATTCGTATAGATCACACGTGATCTATCTTTAATGCGTTCAAACGCTTTCCGACGCATCAACTCCCAACTGAATACAGTAATATCTTCTCTTTGATGTCATTTTACCATTTTTTATTGTTTAAAAAAATAACATTCTATATTTTTAGTATAATTTTTCATATATAATTTTTATTACATTTCTAACTAACCAATATATATTTATTTAAATCATTTTCATTTAAATAATTATATATTAAATTAAAAATATATTACTATATTATATCATGTTTTTAATCTGTGTGAAATGTGTCTAAGTAACACTTAATATGAATTTTAAATAAAAAACGAAAATCTAGTTTGGTTTAGATAAAACTCATAAACTAAATATTTAACGTGAAAAATCTTAAAACTAAATTTATTAAATTGATTATGTCATTTATCTACACTACTGGTAACATATATCTAACTACTTTTATCATTAAATTTAGGATTTTTCTTCTAAACCAAATTTAGTTGGTGTTTTAGCATTTATAACCATAACATAATTGAACAGATAGAATCTACAAAAATTAAAATCAAACTAATCTCTTATGTATAAATATATAAATAAGGCTTAGCTATATGAAAACAAGATATTTACTAGCAAATTTTCTTTGAAAATTAGTTATAGAAAATTGTGCATTTTTGACCAATTTTCATAATTTTCTCGCAAATTATAAGTTTGATTTTTTTTTTTGTAAATTTGTGAAAGAATTGCGAGAATATCATATTCCTCGTAAATCAGTCACAAATTTAAATTATTTTTTATAATGTGGATTATCCTTAAGGATGTTTTAAATTTTTTTTTCAAGTGTGGTTTCTAATAACTGTAAGCTCAAGAAATTGGAGCTTAGTAGGCTGCTGCAGTGGTGAAGTTATGGTTCGTAACATGTGTTACACATGAAGAGAAATGTGTTACACATGCTTCGGAGAATAAAAAGGAAACGTCAAGATGTGATATTGTGGGATATTTCCATATGTTTAGTTGACGAAATTGGAAGATTTTGTGATGCTAAAATATAGGAAATAATATATTAGATAATAGGAAAAGATTATTTAATAGATATTTTGGTTTTTACCTAGTTTTAGAATTAGGGCTTTTGATTGTAATTCTCAGAGAGAAACACAAAAGGGGTTTTGGGGTTTCATTGCTGAGGGTTGGGAGACTTGATCAACAGGTGTTGAGTCAAGCAAGTTGGGTGTGTTAGGAATCGATCCGTGTCGAGTTGTGTAATTCGGATCAAACAAGTCTGTAAGAGATTGTGTAAGAGATTTCTAATAAAAGAGATACTTGTTCTTGGAATTACTTTGTGCCTTGTGCTTTTCGCTGTATCTCGTTTCTACAATTGGTATCAGAGCGGGACACCTAAACGAAAGAGGAATTTTTCGAACCAAGGTGAGATCCTGAGAAGAGAATATGGCGATTTTGGCACACAATATGTTGCTACTAAATGATGTGAATTATGGGTATTGGAAAGTCAGAATGAGAGCAAACTTACGTGGAACTGATGAAGATGTCTGGACAGTTGTTCAATCTGGATGGGAAGAACCTTTTGTGATGCAAGAAGATGGTTTGAAGACACCTAAACCAAAGACAAAGTGGACTGCAGCAGAGAAAAAGCTTTCAAAATTTAATGCAAAAGCACTAGATACAATCTTCACTTCTGTAGATGGAAAGCAATTTGAGCTTATACAGGGCTGTGAATCAGCTAAGGAGGCTTGGGATATACTACAAAATGCTTTTGAGGGTACTGCGAATGTTAGGAGAATAAGATTGGACTTACTTGCATCACAATTTGAAGACATAAGGATGAGTGATGATGAGAAGATAGGAGATTTCACTGCAAAGCTTAGCTCCATAGCCAATGAAGCACAAGTTTTAGGTAAAAAATATGAAGATGCAAAATTGGTGAAGAAATTTTTGCGATGTTTGCCTACTAAGTTTGCAGCCCATAAAGCTGCGATAAACTTAACGATGAACACTGATGAACTCAAGTTTGCTGAGGTAGTAGGGATATTAAAGGCTGAGGAGATGGAATTGGAATCTAAGTATTTAAAGCCTGCTCAAGATATCAAAATTACAGTTGATGAAAACATCCAAAGAGCTCAAAAACTTGAAGAATCTATTCACCTTATGATTCAGAAACTTGAAGAAACCATAGATCTTTTATCTAAGATGTCCAACGACAGACTTCCTGGAAAAGAAGAAAGACAGAAAAAGCATGAAGTGGTGTGTTTTAATTGTCATGGTATTGGACATGTCAAAACAGAGTGTCCATCGTTCAAGAGAAAAGAAATCAAGTGTAATGGATGTAATGGTTATGGGCATATAAAATCAGATTGTGTGAACACAAAGAAGATGAAGATGAAGATGAAGAGAAGTTGCAGTGATAAGAAGTCAGAAAGAGAAGAAGATTCTCTCAATTTCGTGGCTCTTCATGGAGTTATGGAGTCTGAAAAAGACATAACTAAAGGTGAATCTCGTGCATCGTGTGTGTCACACACCAATTCTGATGCGTCACACAGTGATACAGAAAGAGATCTAGATGCAGATTTTCTAGCTGATTATCAGGTTCTATTTGGTAAGTTTGAAGAACTCAGCCACGAAAACATGCAGCTTATCAAGGATAAAGCTATATTAAAAGCTCAAGTCAACGCCCTAGAGATGGAACAAACTGACACGAAGGGTGAATTAAAGTGTAGGGTGACAGAGAATGATGATAAAGATGAGTTTCAGTCTCTTAAGAGAGTTATCACAGAGCAGAACCGAGTTCAACAAGATTCTGAAATAAAACTTCATCAGATGAAACAGCTGCTGAATCAAGAACTTGAAAAAAGCCAGCTTCTAGAAAGACAACTTACTGAGAACTACAAGAAAGTGAGAATGTTGAACACTGGATCAGCAACTCTTGATCATATATTGTCAATCCAACAATGTCCAAAAATCAGTTGGGGTTTGGGTTATCAAGGGTCGACTTCACAAGAGTATGGCGAGGCTGAAAGGATAAGGTTCATAAAAGCTGAAGTAAAATCAGAT